>SNQJ01S0151161.1:0-20595 GCA_010110895.2 Picea sitchensis
AATATTCTTAGTTGTCCCAATAAATCAATGGTTGTGATTTCAACCACTAACTTCCTCACTATTATAAAGACATCTGTTTACATGTTTATTTTTTTACTTTTACTTAATCATATTTAAAATTTACTATGATGGCTAGCTGATTGTCATTTTTTAACTTTTACTTAATCATATTTAAAATTTACTATGATGGCTAGCTGATTACCACCTGTGAGTGATTAACGTTTCATTTTCTAAAGAGCCCAAGTTTACCAGCCACGATTTTTACTCGAACTATTATTTACTGGGCGGGATTTTCCTGCCTGGAGCTCTTACCGCGTCATCTTACCACATCGATTATTTAATGTACAGAGTTCTGCGGTTATTTAATGCTCGGTTATTTTGGCGTTCACTAACCACGAGTGACTTGTGGCTGTGCTAGTTTAATATTATTATAACATTTTATTCCTCCCTTCGTTTTATAAAATGTTATATTTCTATGTGTTCACATGAATATTTAAAGTTAGGTATTGGAAAAATCAACAGTTTCTTCTTTTAGTGTCATGCAATTAGCGGTAAATAATATTTGATATAGAAATTTGGTTAAAGTATAATTAGAAGAGTAATTGTTTTTATTTATCCATTATATGTTGTTAAAAAGGTTGTAGTCTAAATGTTTTAGGTTTTAGTTTTTTTTGGAAAGATTATTAGTTTAATTTTGTTAGAAATTAGTTAGAGTTTAGAAATCTTTGAATATGTAGTTGAGTGGGTTAAGTTTGTATAAATGAGTGTTCTACCCTTAATCTATTTATGCATTTAGAAATGCAATTTAAAAACAAAAAATTGTGTTTTCCTAGATTTTCATGCCAAAATACCAAACTTAAAATATTTGAAGCCGATGCACCATTAAAAAGTATATGATTTTAATGTAAACAATTTATGGATGATTTAAAGAGAAATTAATTTTATTGTTGATATTATTTAGGTTAAAACTACCTTTTTTTGGTTTTGGAATAAAATTAAAGCCGGTTTTAATTAGTTAAAAAGGCTAGTTTTTTAAATGTAATAGTTAATAACTCCAAGCAGTACAAACATTCAGTCGAGGAAACTGGACACTAGTAACACATCAACTACTCTCAAACATCTCTTAGACTAAGAGAGATAAACATCTCTAGTATTATTTAACCATTGGTGTCTAGAAAACTATGAATCAATGAAGAGACAAATAATTTCCTCAATTCTCATAATAGAGATAGCATATAAATATGAAATGGTCCCAAATCTCACCATATAAGGGGAGTAGATCTAGCAAATCAATGATTTTGAGAATATATTGATCTGTATCTTATTGTGAAGTTGGTGGGAGCAAGTTATGAGCTAGGTGAGAGATGATACCACTCGTCATGGTATTTGGTGCATCTTAGGGGTTGAATAAGTCCAAGTTGGTGGGAGCAAGTTATGAGCTAGGTGAGAGATGATACCACTCGTATTTGGTGCATCTTAGGGGTTGAATAAGTCCATTACTATGATGGAGATACAAGTCTGATTAGTGTTGAAGTTTGGAACAAAAGTGAATTTCTAGGTTCATACCATGTGGGTCAAAGGTAGGCTTTGTAAATCTTAGTAAGAATACAATTGTTTATCTTTCCCTTGAATAAATCACGAACATTCAGTGAAAAATTATGTGAGGATGGTCTATGAACTGATGCCACATCCTACTATCTCCATAGTTGATGCTCATCCATCTCACACTATCATCATCACCATAAGCAAGATCATTGGGTGGGGTTGTGCCATATTTCCCAAGAATGATAACATGAGGGATTGATTACTTGAAAGGAAGATATTTAGACAACATCATGACAAACACTATCTCTATTTTGTTTCAATATACTCCTAGAAGGTATGTATGCAAGCTGACCTATCTTTTATAATATTTCAAAAGGTCCACAATATTAGCGCCAACTTTGGGCGACTTCCTAATCTTAGTGAACTTATCTTCACCTTCACTTTTAAAATACATGTTTACTTTGAAATATCTGAAAAATACGTTCTTGTTTGCATAACTTTTCTCTCTCTCCTAGGCATCCTTTAAATTTTTCTTGATCTTTTCATTTCTCTTCCATTCCTTCAACAAATTTATTTAACAACTTCTCTATCTGCTAAATTATCCCAACTCACTAGTGTGTTACACTTCCTACCATACAATGCTTCAAACTAACTCATTTTTAATGAGGCTCGATAACCATTGTGAAACAAAATTCCACTTAGTGGATATAATCCTCCCACTTTGATGGTTGGTCCATCACATACATTTTGAACGTAATATTTCAATTATTCTATTAGTCCTCTATGTTTCCCATCTTACTCTGAGTGATATGTTGTATTGAGATTCAAATTTGTCCCCAAACTTTGAACAAACTAACTCCAAGAATTAGTGAACTTTGGATGTCCTTCAGGTATTTCCTTAGGCACTCCATGTAGCCTAAGAAATTCTTTCAAGTAGATCTATGTAATATGTGTTGCCTTGTGTGTTGACTTTATAGTAATAAATGTGCTACCTTAGTCAATTTATACAACACACCATGATGGAATCATATTGCTTCACTATTATGGGCATCTTAGTAATAGATCCATTGTGAAAAATTCTCACTTCCATTCTAGAATGAACAATTGTTGCAATAACTAGTTGGATGCCTGCTCTCCTATCTTCACTTGTTGAAATCTTGGGGCAGGCATGAATCGATGTAGGCACTTTTTAACCACAATATATATTCTTTCCCTTTATCAACAATGTTCAACAATTTTTCATCAATGTATCATGTAGTTGCATTCAATATATATGTATCATAAGCATGCCAATCATAAGAAGCATCATCCAAAGAACCTGATACACAGTGTTCGTTGAAACCCAAATGGAGCCATAGAATGTTTTCTTATATTTATCAAAAGAATTCGACATGAGGCTTCAGCTTTTCAAATTCTCGGATGCAGTGGGGCTACAACCCCCATGTTACAGGGCTCAAAGTGAAGGGAAGATACAGCTTCCTGTATTCTCTGGCTCCAACTAGGAGGATACACCCCATGAGTTATGTGGATCAACTTTGAAGGCTCCAACTCCTTGATTCTCCGTATCCAACTGAAAAGAGGCTACAAACCTCTTTCATTTCCTCGTCATCACCCAAAATTATAAGTGTGAATAGATGTCCCTATACAAAATCACCTTCCTTTATCCCTATCACTATCATTGTCACTATCAGCACATCACTTTCAGCATCATGGTCATATCACTCCTTGTCATCAACTTGTCCAGCTTGTCTTCTCATCCACAAAAGCTGGGATCCACTCTCATTCACATACAGCTCGTACCAATATCCTTTGAAAGCATGTCTCAAAACGTATGCTCAACATCACTCAACATGTGTGCCTCTACCAAGCATGCAAGATCATAACATACCATCCATGAGATATGTGCATACCAAATCTGTACCAGCACATCAGGATTGTACCCACAACACATGCCATCAATCATGTATCAGTGTAAATAAACCATGTATATCAACATCATGTAATGTACCAACCATGTACATCAATGTAATACATAAACACCATACCATGTATCAATCATGTATCATATCATGTATCAATAATGTACCATATCATGTGCCAAATATGCACATCAACCATAACAAGTGTCTCACCCTGCCTATATCACTCTCAAATCATGCCATGTACCATAAGATAAACCTCAAGTATATGTCAATATCACAAAGATGTGCCTCTAACAATGAACCATAACAACCATATAACAAGTTACCAAGAGTATGTCTCAAGCATGTAATAATTTCACCTCAACCATGGCATGCAATCATGTACCATCAAGGCCCTCCAAGACATGCCTTAAACATGTTCCATATCATCAAGGGTACAAACCTAAAACAAATGCATAAATGACATACCTTTACTCATGAAGAGACAACTGATACATACCAACTCAGATCTTGTAGTAACTATGATGTACCATCAAACCTTATTACCAGTCTCATCTGTACATTCTTTTTCAAAACATTTCCTCAGGTATGTGACATGTCCTCCTACAGCCTACTTATGTACGTGAACTGTCCTTCTGCAACTCACGTATGTATGCGACATGTCCTTATGCAGCCAAGATATAACCTTAGAAAACCAAGGTTTCCAATTTTCTGCAACTCTGAAACTTCCGTCCTTTAGACTTTCATCGCCTCAGACTTAATACATAAGATTCAAGCTCAGATTCACTAATAGATTTGCCACTAGAAAGATAGACCATATCATTTACAAGATAGATATTCAATGTAAGTGTGTATGCCAATGAGGTAATAACCAACAATACCCATGAATGATATGACCACTGTGAAATTTCTTAGCTGGCATGAGCCATCCTCTAATGGCCTATATCTTCTAAGGATCAACTTCTATTATCCCATATGTCTGCGGAAATTATATGCCCCAAGTAGTGAATCTTGTTTTGGTAAAAGATGCACTTACTTAACTTGGCATACAAATTACACCCTCTTAATACTTGCAACAAAATTCTTAAATTTTACGTAGTGTACCCTTTCACTACCCATGTTCACCCAACCTCTAGGTTTACCATTCATTACATAGATTTAAAAACAAATGCATTTAACGAGAATTAAACACTTAAGAGCTTCAGGTATAAATATATAGTCTTCTTGTAATTAGACAATGTACTTGTCATCATTTAATTCATTTACACAGTGGAAAATATGATAATATATACAGCACAGTGGTGCCAAAACATGATCAAAGCATAATTGAAATACTCATCTTTTAACAGCTGTAGAAAAAACCAACCAAGAAGTCACGGGGCCTTCCTGAACCTCCCGGCCTTAGACCTGCTTGTTCATGACTCCATGATGGAAGTCACCCCAGAAATTTGGGGCCAAGGCTCTACACCAGGGCAGGAATCTAGACTAGGCTGAGGTTACGGGAAAGGTAACACATTCTCATTCACCAGGAAGTAGTTCTCCCGGAAACTCCCACGCTCACTTTGCCCATGAGACGCATTTCCCACGTACTGTTTCCACCCCAGTGCACACCTTCTCTGTCACTGGGCAGTCCTTGTTGCCAGTCTCCCTTACCTTGATTCTGAGGAGCGACCAGGATCGAGTCTCTGGCTCTATGGTAGCTATCAGGTTCCTTCTAGGAGTTCTCTTCTCCCTCTACGCACTCTCTCTCCTGGAGGAGTCGCCTTCCACGAATATGAGCCTCCACCTTGATCCCGGCCTTCGCGTGGTCACACAGCAATCCACGCCAAAGCCACAGAATAGTGCTTTCCAAAGCGGCTCATTTGTCACCGGGATAATCTCGGGCATGATTTGCCGGGCAGGCTGCGCGAGTGGCTTCGGCACCAAAACAACGGTTCTTCCACTTCAGCGAGTTTAACTGCAGGCTTAATCTTTGCGGGTTTTCGGAGACTACGGGTTACCGAGTCGGACCCAGGACTCCCGCATTTCACGGACATGGTGTACGATTTCCTCGGGATAGGCTCCACGGGCTTCGACTGCGGTAAACCGAGGTATTACGGAAGATGGTGTACCGGTTCCATACGAGGTTCGGGTTGAATGGAGATTATCTGCAAGGTTAGGCCATTCATGCTCAGACAGTTCGGTCGAATCGAGGAGGAACCTGTGATTGTGGAAATGGGGCGGAACCCCAACCGACTTGCTTGGCGGTTCGCTACATGCACATGGAGTTGACACTTGTCACCCATGAGCTCGTTCCTTCACATTTGGAAATCACTCGTCATTCAAAGGGACTTAGGTTAAAATAATATATGCATGGCTCTTTTTGGAAATGATATTAAAATATTATTCCGGGCCTAATCCCTGAAGCAAGCCCCTAGGATCATCACTCAGCCCCTTTTCCCACCTTCCAACTAGTTCCTTGCCCACTCGTGGACGCTCTGTCCCCCTTCACTCATTCATGATGGTGATGCACTTTTTGGCGGTGTTTATATTTTTTTATTAATTGATCTACATACATATAAGTACATCGGCAGGCTCCTCGCCTTCAACACCTAGGCTCCCCTGGCCTAACCGTCACATAAACTTTATGGCTTATATGCAAAACTTGGCTCACCATTATAGATCATTTACAATTCTTTGCATATAACATGCTCTGCAATGGGGCTCGGCCTTGGAGACACCACAATCCCCCTCCTTATTTTTGCACTGTCCTCAGGTCTTTGACTTCCTACCGACATCACGCATGCCTTTCAAAATATTTTTTAAAAATATGCGGGTACTCTACATGCATAACTCCTTCATGCTCCATGTCGCGTCCTCGGGACCATACCGTGTCCCTTTGGGCCTTTACAAGCTCTATGGCTTGATTTGGGAGCTATTTGCTTTTCCTGTCACTTGCGGGACGCTACGGTTCCACCGAATCATATTCCAATCGATTACTTAGTTAGCATGGTATATAGATTTCTTAAATGTCGAGAAATATGAGATACCTTAGGTACAGTTGTGGGTGAAGTAATGCAATCATTTATGCAATGTATTTGTATGTATATACCAACAAATTCCATAACATTAAAAGCGTATACAATATACATCATATAATAAAATAGAGAAATGTACTTATCTTTTGGTGGAAGACCTCACCCAAGCAAAGTATCTCATCGTGTATTCAGAATATCAATCCATATCATGATCGTCTTAATCAATCAATCTCGGGGAGAATGCACCTTCATCACTGGACAATCCTTCGGTTGCCGATCTCCCTTACCTTGGGTTCTGCGAGAACGAGCCGGATAGGAGTCTTAGAGCACCATAGCTCGGGAAGTTCAAGCGCCCTCAAAGGTTTTCAAGCAGCATCTTCTCGAGATACTTTTTGTAGCCAACAATTTAACTTTTTATCAACATCATCTCATTTGCGTCAACCACATGCAGTTATTATGAGAGTACATACAAGAATTCGTTTAGGAATTCCAATTAATTTGAAAGAAAATTCAACTTTTATTCCAAAACATGACATCCCTGTTTCATGATTTATCTTGGTTGTTGCCGCATTATGAATGCAGTCATCCCTAAGATTTTATTCCGCAGACACAAAGCTACCATCAATTTTTATTTACCAGAACTTCATCGCATCGCCAACAAATTGTCGATATTTTACGTACATCATAATTCAAATATGTACAGCATCTTATGCAATAATCTTAGAATTTCTGCACCGGCAATTCAATCACAATTACCAAACAACGTGCCCAATGGGAATGACTCGTCATTCTGTGCATATGCATCCTTGTTAACAACGATGAAGTTCATTATTTCAATTTACGAACATAGAATTTTATGTAGTCTCCATTCTTGAGACTACTTGACTTGTAACTCACGGTTGCAGTGTTTAACATTTCCTGAAATGTTCTCAATTTCTGGGGTTAGCAACATTTCAACCATCCACATAATTATTTCCCGCGTACAATAATATATATGCTTGTACTTACCAAACATATTCAACAATTGCACTTAGTATGCAATTATATCACTTATTATGCACGAGTGTGATTCTCGATGCATTCTTATTCAATGCACCTTGCATTTGGATTACATAATTCTCTTTATCTCGATCATGTATCTCACCATCCATGGGTTGGAATTACGGTAATGTGTTGCCACAATCTTCATTCACTTCCCCTTATCTTTCCAATTAATTGGATGCCTTCACTTTCGACCTGAACACTACACCAAAAAATATAATTACCGATTGTCCATTAGTGTTAACAAAAGGTTACGACCCAAGTTTATTTAAAAGTAGGAAGCTTTAAGTACCTGTGTGGCTCATAACCATTCTGTACCTTGCCATGTCCAACTATGTCTTGGTCTCATACATGAATAGCTTTCTGACATTCATTCTTGTAACAAATTCTTATCCTTTAATTCTTTGGTTATTACCCATAACCAAATTAACATGACATTCTACTATGTCGATGTGTTCATTCAAAAGCTAAAAGATTTGAATTAACACAGACCTACAGCCTTTACCACATTCGGTGGTATGCATTCAAATAATATAATCATGTGATTTAATAACATAGTTAAGAAAATTTTGCATAATTTCCTTTCAACAATTATGCAAAAAAAAGTGATAAAATTCTTGCACGCATGACTGCCATTAAAATTTATACTACGTGAATATCGATGGCAGTTGAAACTTTCATGCTTCTTTTATCGGACTTATAACCAACTCTTCATCTCTGTTGCTTTCTTCATTGTGCAACAACATTACCAACAAAACTTGCAAACAATATCAATTCTTTCCTCTGGTATCCCAACGAGCCAAAATATACTTGCTGCTATAAATTGCAGCAACTTCTTTCTTTACAAACACGGCCCAAGAGCGTGGCTTTTTGGTAACGCCCGCAGATCTTTTGATATCCATGATGACTAGCATAAATCACATTATGCATTTCTTTTAAGTCACCCGACTTCAATTCTCGGTCATTAGATACATACACTCTATTTTTATCTGAGTAAACTATCAGTTCCTAAGGTGTAACTTTCCTTGGTTGTGGTTTCTCATGCGAGCGTAGCTTTGCTGGAAGTCTTTTGTCTTGCAAATCGGCCTTACGGCCTCCACAATTCTATCTTTCTTCGATTAAACGCATTGCTAATGGTTGTAATTCGTACACTTCTGTGAGTGCATCAACCACCTTGTTGTCTTTCCTTTGATATGCACGATATCAAGGTCATATTCACAAACATTCCAGCCATCTAACTTTATGCGGCATTTTAGGTTAACCTCAAATAAGGTATTTTAGAATTTGTTGTGAATACATTCTTAATTGAATTTCTTGCCCATGAGGTATCCCATTTCCTCAATGCATGGACAATTCTTGACTCTAAATCATGGTGGCATAATTCTTTTCATCTTTCAGCTTTCGGGATTCAAAACAAATTCTGGATCCCTCTTGGATGAAACTCATGCTATCACTTCCTTACACGCATCTGTGCACGCTATGTAATCCTTACTTGGATCAACAATCTTTAGAACTGAGGCACTAGTGGCGATTTGCTTGATTCTTTGGAAGTTGCTCTCACATTCTGTGAAATCCATTGAAACTTCTTCTCCCTTCCTTTGCAAGGAAGTGATAGCATCTTATCCTTGAGAATCGATATAAACCTCTATAATAACTTTGCCGAGGACCCATAAAGGATCTAACCCATTTACATTTCTTGGTGTTGGCCACTCTTGAATAGCCTGTACCTTCTGGAGTCTCTGATCGATCCCCTCTTTGGAAATAATGTGTCCCGGATAATGGATGCCTTTTGGTAAATGAGCATTTGCTCAATTTTGCATACATTTGGTGCTCTCTTAACACTTCCAGAACCATTTTTTAGATGTTGTTCATGCTCTTCCTATAAGGAGCTTTCAAAGCTGGGTACACTCTAGGCATCTGATTCTATAAATCGATGTCCCTCTTTGGAGGTAGTCCAGGCACCTCTTCTGGAAATACATCTCTATATTCCCTCAATATTGGATAGTCTCCAAGATTTTGATCCTTATCCTTTGTTGGCTCCTCTGTATGGGCTACATATATTTGACAACCTTTCTTGTAACACTTATTTAGCTGCATTTTTGAGATTTCTCTAACAACTACGGCTATGGGAATTCCTTGGAGTGTTATCTGAATTCCTTCTTTGTTCAAGAATGTGAACCTCTTATTTCGACAATCCAAGGGGCATGGTGCTGGTCCAACCGGTCCATACCAATTAGCGATCATATGAGCACAAAGTGAATGTTCATTTCATCCTTAGTGCTCATTCCTTCATGTCCAGTGAGCAGGACTTAACCAATTCGGTGACCTTCAAACTTGGTCACGTGGCTAGCTACACTAACAAAGACTTCTCATTTTTGCTCTTCATTAGATTCAAACTTCCCACCACCCTAGGATCTACATGGCTATGGCTAGCCCCTGAATCAAAATAACAAGTGGTGGTTGATCCTTTATTCCACTTCAATCATGTGTGATTGAAATTCTACTGGCTTGTTGTCCAGTGCGTAGATCCCTGGTATTAGCGCCCATATCCTCCATTATTTTCAGCTTGCTTTGAAACGGTATGGGCGATTCTTGCTTTAGGCTCTATGTTTTGGTATGCGGCTTCAATTTGATTGTTCCGGAACTTCCCGATTTGAGTTCGCTCCGATGTCAAAGTTTACTATCCTCTCCGATTCCCAATATTGATAAGCCGCACTGCGGGTTGGCCTCACGAGCCTAGCTCTTGGAAGCATATGACCATCGCCAAGGCGGTAGCCATTTTCTCTAGTGCCTACTCTATAGGGTTTTGGCCTTAACATCAGCGAGCGCGCTGTCCTGCCAGCTCCGTTCTCAGATGCCTTAGTCCTCAAGCTGTTACGGCTAATAGCGGCCAGCTAACTTCGTGACTGGCCTTATCCTTATGGGAGTTCCGGGGTTTATGATATGAATCATGGCGCTTGGCAGTAGGAAACCAATTTCCGTTCCAGATGGGCTAGTCCGTACTGGCCCCTCCGGGCTATAGCCTCATATGACCACACTATATGACCTTAATCAACCACTCATGCGAGGGTTGACGATTTCCAGCGTCGTATACCATACGCTCGCGGGATCTCCGATGGGTCCCGGTTGTTGCCTTGTCAGCAATCCTTTCTCACGTAGTTTATCGTCACCTGTCCTCTTGGCGGGGGTGCTTATTACTTTACTAAGACTTATCGAGAAATGGTGTATCATGATTTTCCCATACGAACTCCTTGCCTCCGAGATCTCAGATATCGATTCAGATGTAACCGATCGCCTTTCGGCTTTTAACCGCCCAGCGGTTAAGTCGGTCATGTGACCGTTCATATGACCCGCGATCATCTGATTACGTAGGGTTCGGGGTTGAGGTTTCTAGCGCATGGACTCCACGTCGCGATTCCGTTCGAATCCGTTTGGACGGGTGACTTTTCTCCGGGACTCTTAGATGAACCTCAATCATAGATGGACTTACTCATATGGGGACTTTCCCGGAATTTTTAGGATCTACGCCGCGTGTCCACTAAATGGAAACCCGTCCGGTTGCGTCGCGAAATCAGCGGTCAGCGATTAGATGAACAGATTTCCTCGTGCTCAGAACTCGATTCTCAGGATTCGACTCTCTCTAGGATTCGACGTGTCCTCCTTGGAATTCTACAACTATGATCTGTCGGGATTTCTAGAATCACAAGGTCTCGATTATTTTGACTTCTAATATCCCGACGCCTCGCCGGGACTTCTCCTCTACCCATAAGGACTCAAGTCCTGCGCAACTTCTGTCAGCTCGAACGGTTGACGGTTAAACCACAGGGATCATATGACTCACGATCCTCCCAAGTTTAAACTCATTTGCAGTATCAAGAGGTTTCGCCCACCGTGCAAAATTCTCAGTCTGGCCAGGTTACAAAGTTCGCTTTTCCCTCCAGAGCAGTCAAGCGGTTTAACACCGCGCGAATTGGCAGAAACTGTCTCCCTATGAAGTCATAAAATGAAATTACCGATTTAATGGTTTCATGGTACCTTCTTTACCTCACGGGTTATAAGCATTGGTCAAGCCACTACTTGGCGCCAGCTGCAGGAACAAACCAGCGTCGAAATTGGCCCATTCGGTTGATTTCTCTTCACATTACCGATTCAAGATGGCTCCCGCTTTGGCCATCTAGGCTCGATTAGAAACCTTAATACGATGCCAATTTGTGATGTACCTTCACGAGGTTCACTAACTCGGTTACCATTCATTACATGGATTTTAAAACAAATGCATTTAACCGGGAATTAAACCGCCCAAAACTTCCAGTGAAATATATGGAGTCGCTTATAATTAGACAAGCCACTTAGCATTCATCATTAATTCATTTACTGTGAAAACATGATATATATACAACCTTGATGCGGTATGAAACGTAATCAAAGCATAATTCATAATACTTATCTTTTTATCGGCTATAGAATTACACCAACCAAGTCCAGGCCTTCAACGAACCTCCGGTAACCAGACCACCATTCCTTCGACTCAGCGATTAGATGCCGGTAGGACGAGCTCCACCAGACGGGAATCTGAATTCGGTGAGTTGGGAGAACAAACACATTCAAATTCATCAGGAAGTAGTTCTCCTAGGAAACTCCCCGCGCTCCGCGCCCGCAGACGCGTTCCCCATTTCACCCGGGAGAATTACCTTCTCATCACCTAGAGCGGTCCTTCAAAGGCTGCAGTCTCACGTTACGCAGGTTAGAACGGTAGGATCCCGGAGATTCTCTGGGCTCTATGGCGACTCGGTTCTTCGGGGAGTTCTCTTCTCCTCGCACTCTCTCACACGGAGGGTAAGCTGCAGTTCCAACAAAGCCTCACCTTGATCCTTGCTTCGCGTGGTCAAACAATCCATAAAACCTGGAGACAAATTGCTTTCAAAGCTGGCTCAGGCGGCACGGGATAATCTCTAGGGCATGATTTGAACGGGGCTCCCGCGCCGCAGGGCTTCTTCCGGCTTTTCCCAAACAACCGGGGATTCTTCCGCCGGAGGTTCCAACATGGAACCCAATAAGCACCGGTTTTCGGAGACCACGGGGTTACTTTCGAGTGGGACCACCGGACTCCGCAAAAGCTCTAGACATGGTGTACCACGATTTCCCTCGGAAGGACCAAACCACGGGCTTCGACTTCGAGGAGATAAACCCGAAATTACGGCGGATGGTCTGCGATTCCGCATACGAGAGGTTGGTTGAATGGAAGATTTATCTCTACGCGAAGTTGACCCATTCCTTTCGAATGAGTCGGTCGAGATGGGAGGAGGAACCTCAGCGGCGGTTAGCGAATGGGAACCCCATGGCTTGCTTGGCGGTTTAACTGCATGCCGTTGGGTTGACACTCGTCACCCATGAAGCTCGTTCCTTCATATTTGGAAGTCTTTCGTCCTTCCAAAGAACTTAGAGTAAAATATTATGCACATGGCTCTTTTTTGGAAATAATATTAGAAATATTATTCTAGGCCTAAGCCCCCTAGGCTCATCCCTCAACCCTTTTCCCACCTTTCAGACCCTGGTTCCTTGCCCACTCTGTGGATGCTTTGTCACCCTTCACTCATTCATGGTAGTGCGGTCTGCGCTGGCGGTGTTTATATTTTATTAATTGATCTACATACATATAAGTACATCCGCAGGCTCCTGGCCTTCAACCCCTAGGCTCCGGCCTAACCGTCACATAACTTCAACACTTAGGCTCCCTGGCCTAACAAATCACATAAGCCTACAGCTTATACAAAACTTGGCTCACCAGCCTATAGATCACATTTACAATTCTTTGCATATAACATGCTCTGTAACGGGGCTCGGCCTTGGGGACACTACAGTTTCTTATGTTCCTCCTCTGACTTAGAGTATATGAGTATATCATCTAAGAACACAATTACAAACTTGTCCAAGTATTTCCTAAACACTCCATTCATCAGGCACATAACAACAAATGGGGAATTTGATAGTCCAAATGACGCTACCATGAACTCATAATTCTTGTATATTTTGCTGAATGTTTTCATGTAGATATATTCTTCCTTTATCCTCACTTGATGATAGCCTTATCTCAATTAAATCTTGGAAAATATTCTTGCACCTTTCAGTTGGTCAAATAGAACATCAATCCTTGGAAATGGATATTTATTCTTTATGGTGACCTTATTCAGTTGTCTAAAATCAATACACATCCTTAAGGTTCGATCTTTCTTCTTCACAAAAATAACTGGGGCACCCCAAGGTGACACACTTGGATGTATATACCCCTTCCTTAACAATTCTTCAAGCTACATCTACAACTCTTTCAACTCTGGTGTGCCCATTCTGTAAGGTGTCTTGGACACTGAGGAAACTCCCAACATCAAATAAACAGAGAAATCAATGTCTCTATTTGGTGGAAATATTGGGATTTCCCCAAAAACATCCTCAAAATCCTTCAAGTCCACACAATCTTCAATGATTTCCATTTTATCTTTGGTTGCCTCTTCCATATGGGTTGCAAAAATATGACATTCCTTCCTGAAACTCTTTTTCAACTACATAGTTGAAATTTATCTAACAATTATAGTTATTGGGATGCCTTGAATCTTGCCTTAATTCCCTTCTTCATCTAGACAAGTGATTGTACTATTCTAACAGTCTAAGAAAGCATGGTGTTTTTCCAACCAATCCATGCCAATTAGACAATCATGTATGAACCTAAAGGAATGACGTTCACAGATCTGCTTGTGTGTTGAGTCCATTCATGTCTATCGGGCAATCTTTAACTAGCTCATTTACTTTTCTCTTAGCCCCTATGGCTAATTGAACTAACCAATATTTCATATTCTTACTCCTTTGTAAGTGAAATCTTTCAACAATGTTAGATTTTATGTAATTTTTTTCTAATTTTTTTTTTTATCAATAAAATTAGATTCTCGATATATGATTGTACTCTTTAAAATATTTCTATGTGTGTATTTCCATTTGTATTCATGTCTTTCATTTTATTCTTTATACAGTCTAGATCACAATTATGATCCTCTTTCACTATTCAAATGTATACATATCGCAATTTTGCACTAATTACTATGCTCACATTTGGGGATCCTACATTATTCAAATGTATACTCAACACGATCTTGTATAAATTCATAAATTAACATAATTGGGATTTTATTTATGTCGTTGTTATGAAATTGCACTTTCATAATCTTGATAATATATGATTTTTCATGGTCTCTAACTTTTTACCTCATCCTTGATTCTAAAGAACACTTAATTTTTTTATTGATTTCAAGAAACACTTAATCCATACAATAATTGTAAATTTCAATATTAATCTATACATATAAAATACATAATACACATATTTACAATAAAGTGATTTTTTTTTTATTAATATTGTACAATAAAGTATACATAGTAAAGAATGTTGGTTAGGAAATATTATGTTAACCTACATGTATTAGTAACTTATTGATCTAGCATTATGATCCAGAATCGGATCCAGGAGCCTAATAGGGCTCAAAAAGGCTCAAAAATGAAAGTTCTTTGAATCAGATGAAACCAATTCCATTGCAACCGGATCGTCGCACCGATTTCGGCCATATATTCACTTTCTCAAATGGACGTTGTATGCGAGAGTTATCGCATTCTGACTGTTTTCCCAAACAGCTAAAAAGTTAACATGTCAACTGGCAAAATTCAATGCTAACGTCAGCATGACATCACCAAGCTGACATCAACATAGTGACATGTGGCAGCATGACAACAGGCTGATTGGACAATGACATGGACCTATAGCATGTCGACACATGGCATCAGAGGACAAAAAATGGTGGGGTACCACGTGGCCCAGACATGGGCTTCCACGTGGCACCATTTGGTTGGACATTAGGTTCATTGACAAAAATATTGTTGGAGTGGACAGGAATTGAACCGACGAAATCCCCCACCAACGTGAAGCTTTAACAAAGGTCCTTTACCAATGCGCCAATGATATTACTTGTTATACCAAGCCACATTATTATTATATAAAGTGTGTTTACATTATAATGGAGGAAAAGGGGGGTTGGGGCTAAGCCTAGCCTGTGGACTTACCCACAGAGTGGGGTTTTAACTATACAGATTGGATTTTTATGATTTTCACGCCTGTTAATGGAGATTTTGGCCATTATTGGGAGATATTGGACTCTTTTTGAGCCCAGATTTTGGGAGGAAGTTGGGGAAGGATAGAAAACTTTAGATCTATAAAAACCAAGCTTGTTTGAGGCCATGGAGGACAGCCAGAGCAGAGTTATGCTGAAGCAAAGCCAAGCCAAAGCCATTTTTATGCAGGGAAGTTGTTGAGGAGCAGACGCTTGCGGGACATTTCTAGGAGCTCCAGTCATCCGTTTTGCGTGCCATTTCTTCTACTGGGTTCTAGAGATCTGGAAGAACATGACCAGATCAATCTTGTAGCCTTATGGCACTGTTGTGATGTACTTATTGAGATTTGAACAAAAATAAAGAATCCTCCCCCACTAAGACAAAGGCCCGGAGACGTAGGCAATTTTGTGCCGAACTCTGTTATCACTTCTCTTGTTATGGTTGTTTGTTCTTATTGATTCAGTTCAGATCTGTATATTGTCTTATGGTTTCTATGCTTCTTCATTAAATCCTTCCTCTTTCATTCAGCTTCACAAATGGTTAATTAACACATGCAAATAATAACTCAACCACAGTCATTAAAATATCTTTTCGAATCAAGTGGTATCAGAGCTAGTTGACATTTGGAATTTGAGTTTTGCATGTTAGCCAGGGAAGAGCTCATCTCAAGGGAGAAAATGGCATCTACAAGAGGACTTTCTCAAAATGAGAAGAAGTTCATAAATTCGGTGTTTTCCATGGCCGAGATGGTGAAGGTGTTGTATGAACACTATTTGGAACGAAAGAGTTTGGTTCAAGTGAAAGCTTCAAAGAACAACAAAGACAAAGAAGGATTGAAGGAAGTGCCTTATACATCTGTTTCAGAAAACATATTTGAGGTATGCAGTGAAGGTTATTCATCAAATTATCCTTCTTCTCATCAAGTTGGTTTTGGTGCATTCGAAAAACATACAAAAGGTGTAGGTTTGAAATGCTAACCAAGATGGGTTATGAAGAAGGGAAGGGCCTTAGATGTAAAGGTCAAGACATGGTTAATCCCATTGAGGTTGTGGAAAGGCCTCGATACTTAGGATTGGGATATGGCGAAGTGGAGCTTGGAGCATCCTCCAAGATTGGTTCCAAAACTTCGGAAGCAAGTAATGCTTCAAATGGCCAACTTAAGACATTGGAGGAACACTTCACAAAAGGTAATGGTGCATCAATTCAAGATTGTGGTAGTGAATGCAAGTCGTCTCCAAAGCAAATTGAAGATTAGCATGGCAGGTATAATGGTCATGTTTTTACCAATTCTCCTTTTGATTATAACAAGCATAATCAAGTAATCTGGAACTTGTGGAATCTTTATCCATGTACTTATTGTCATTCACCCAAGCATTGTGTTGCCAAGTGTTGGAAGAGACAAACTTTGTACAGGAAATCTATGTTGACCAGGAAGGAAACACGACATAAAGGCTCAACTCCACAACAGAAGAAAGACAAGGGTAAATAGGTTTGGATGCCAAAAACTCATTGCACATTTTGCAACAAGGGTGGACATCAAAAGGCTAGTTGTTGGAAGCTTAATTCGGAGCTTCGTTCGAGGAAGGACAAAAGGATTGTCCATGTACTCGCGAAGGAGGAAAGATTACCAGCGAAGCAAGAGGAACATCGCGAAGGAAAGAAACCATCCACTTGGTTTTTCCAGAAGTGGATGTCTCAACTTCATTGTATTTTGCTTCCATTAATGTAATCACACATGTTGAAATGATGACCTGTTATAACATCATTTTTGTACAACATCGTGTTTTGGTTTTCTCTTTATGATTATGTAATCAGTCAAAATCCATTTTTGTAACGTTTTGGGGACCAAAAGGTCCTTTAGTGGGGAGGTGTGATCCAGAATCGGATCCAGGAGCCTGATAGGGCTAAAAAAGGCTCAAAAATGAAAGTTATCTGAATCAGACGAAACCAATTCCATTGTGACCAGATCATCGCGTTGATTTCAGCCATATATTCACTTTCTCAAATGGACGTTGTATGCGAGAGTTATCGCATTCTGACCATTTTCCCAAACAACGAAAAGGTCAACTGAAAAAAGTCAATGCTGACATCAGCATGACATCACCAAGCTGACATCAACATAGTGACATGTGACAGCACGACAACAGGGTGACTGGATAATGACATGGACCTATAGCATGTTGACATATGGCATCGAAAGACAACAAATGGTGGGGTGCCACGTGGCCCAGACATGGGCTGTCACATGGCACCATTTGGTTGGACATTAGGTTCATTGACAAAAGTATTGTTGGACTGTACATGAATTGAACCAACGAACTCCCCCACCAACGTAAATCTTTAACAAAGGTCCTTTACCAACGCGCCAATGAGATTACTTGTTATACCAAGCCACATTATTATTATATAAAGTGTGTTTACATTATAATGGAGGAAAAGGGGGGTTGGGGCTAAGCCTAGCCCGTGGACTTACCCACCTATGCAATGACAACCATTGGGTTGGGTGCTCCACAACTTGCATGCGAGAGTTGGATAGAGCACTAGCCCTTGGTTTTCGGACTTCCCACAAAACCAGGAGCTATTTCTATAAAAGGACGCATGCATGAAGGGTGGTTTCTAGACCCCGATTCCATGTAAAGCGCAACAGAACTAGGAGCTAGCGCGTTAAGGGGCCATCGCCCAGCCCTTTGGGTTGGCGCTAGGCCATATGGTTAGCATATGACCACAAAAGAGGGCGCACATTTAGCCCAAGGGGGCTACTATGTGAATTTTGTTACAGAGTGGGTTTTTTACTATATAGATTGGATTTTTATTGATTTTTAGGCTTGTTAATGGATATTTTGGCCATTATTGGGAGATATTGGACTCTTTTTGAGCCCAGATTTTGGGAGGAAGTTGGGGAAGGATAACCAACTTTAGATCTATAAAAACCAGGCATGTTTGAGGCCATGGAGGATAGTCAGAGCAGAGTTATGCTGAAGCAAAGCCAAGCCAGTGCCATTTTTATGCAGGGAAGCTGTTGAGGAGAAGACACTTGTGGGCCATTTCTGGGAGCTCTGGTCATCTGTTTTGTGTGTCGTTTCTTCTGCTGGGTTCTAGAGATCTGGAAGAACATGAATAGATCAGTGTTGAAGCCTTATGGCACTACTGTGATGTACTTATTGAGCTTTGAACAGAAGTAAAGAAGTCTCCCCAACTGAGACAAAGGCCCGGAGACATAGACAATTTTGTGCCGAACTTCGTTATCACTTCTCTTGTTATGGTTTGTTATTCTTATTGCTTCAGTTCAGATCTGTATATTGTCTTATGGCTGCTAAGTTTCTTCATTAAATCCTTCATCTTTCATTCAACTTCATAAATGGTTAATTAACACATGCAAATAATAACTCAACCACAATCATTAAAAGATCTTTTCGGATCACAATATAAACCTATATGTATTATAAGTGATTATGAATATTTTATGATGAATGGTTTCCTTCAACATTGGTTCCACTCAACACAAAAGTTGGTCAAGTTGGTCTATGGAAGTATATAATTCTAACAATTTGAAAAATGTTTTCTCTCATTCATCATTATTCTTTGTTCATATGCATTCAACCAAAAGTTTTAAACCTCATGCAACTTAAATTCCTTTAAGTTTACTATAACTTTGATGGATTCTAATAAGTTAAGAACATACAAATACCATTCCTAAATATGTTACATATAATTTATACTTCCCTTCCTACAATTATTGGTTGTTCAAATCACCCTCTTCTTACAATTTGGAGGAAGGACATTACCACTTCATAACTCTGGTTACTTGCGGTAAAGTAATATCAATATTTACAATTTTGAAAAAATATAAAAAAGTTATTCTAAACCAGGTTATTAATTATCAATTTGTGACTCTTGATGTTATAAAGTGATCCGAACATTTACAACTTAAAAAAATAGAATTTAAGAGGAAATCTACATACATCACAATTTTAAGTTGTTTAAATTGTATTTTTGAATATATAAATGGATTTAGCCTCTTCAAAAACCTCATGAAACACTTGGATTATACAAAATTAATCACTCAAATCTACCAATTTCTCTACACATTTAAAACAAAAACCCTAAAACAGTTGACTATTACATTTAAACACATTAAAAAAAATAATAAATTTTTAAGTCGAAAGGCGTACACCTATTGATAATGGGCACAATTAATGATCTTTTAACCTTATTTATAAACCCTAATCTGATGGCTATGCATTGAAGATGCTGGCATATTCTTAGTCGTCCTCCAAAATCAATGGGTCAGATTTATTGTTCATAACTTTCTTGCATTTATCAAGACATCAGTTAACATGTTTACTTTTTAACATTTACCTAATCACATTAAAAAGTTACTGTAAGAATATGTAATTGCCACATTTAAATGATTAAATAGGATTAAACCGTGCAGCCAAACATTTCATATTACCACAAACGGATTACGAATTACCACAGACTTTTTATGGCACGCTTTCTTAGCCGACCTTTCAGCATTCTCAGCTGACAGTTAGCGGCTGTGCTAGTTAATAGAAAAACCAAAAATTTAAGATCACTACCAAAATAATAAATTTTCAATAGATAAAACAGATAAAACTAGAATTTAAGAATTTAAATCGGCTAAAAAAACAGGAATGGTAAATTTTTATAAGTCATAACCAGAAAAACGCTAAAAAATAATAGTTACAGCGCAAAAAAAATTACAACATAAGGTGCTGGGATCTGTAAGCCCCCTAGATGACGTTGGGCTGTTTGAATGCATGTTGGGGACATGGACAGTTTATATTCATTCAACAATCACTTCACAATTACTGCGAGTTACCATTGAGGAGTCTATTGTTCTTGGGCCAAGGTGCAAGTTCGGACACAATCCCCGCGGCTGTTCAATGTGCAAGTTC
>SNQJ01S0151161.1:26885-43732 GCA_010110895.2 Picea sitchensis
TCCGGAGCTTCGTCCGAGGAAGGACAAAAGGATTGTCCATGTACTCGCGAAGGAGGAAAGATTACCAGCGAAGCAAGAAGAACATCACGAAGGAAATAAACCATCCACTTGGTTTTTCCAGAAGTGGATGTCTCAACTTCATTGTATTTTGCTTCCATTAATGTAATCACACATGTTGAAATGATGACCTGTTATAACATCATTTTTGTACAACATCGTGTTTTGTTTTTCTCTTTATGAGTATGTAATTAGTCAAAATCCATTTTTGTAACCTTTTGGGGACCAAAAGGTCCTTTAGTGGGGAGGTGTGATCCAGAATTGGATCCAGGAGCCTGATAGGGCTAAAAAAGGCTCAAAAATGAAAGTTATCTGAATCAGACAAAACCAATTCCATTGTGACCAGATCATTGCGCTGATTTCAGCCATATATTCACTTTCTCAAATGGACGTTGTATGCAAGAGTTATCACATTCTGACCATTTTCCCAAACAACGAAAAAATCAACAGGTCAACAGGCAAAAGTCAATGATGACATCAGCATGACATCACCAAGATGACATCAACATAGTGACATGTGATAGCACGACAACAGGGTGACTGGACAATGACATGGACCTATAGCATGTTGACATATGGCATCAAAAGACAACAAATGGTGGGGTGCCACGTGGCCCAGACATGGGTTGCCACATGGCACCATTTGGTTGGACATTAGGTTCATTGAAAAAATTATTGTTGGACTGTACATGAATTGAACCAACGAACTCCCCCACCAACGTAAAGCTTTAACAAAGGTCCTTTACCAACGCGCCAATGAGATTACTTGTTATACCAAGCCACATTATTATTATATAAAGTGTGTTTACATTATAATGGAGGAAAAGGGGGGTTGGGGCTAAGCCTAGCCCGTGGACTTACCCACCTATGCAATGACAACCATTGGGTTGGGTGCTCCACAACTTGCACGCGAGAGTTGGATAGAGCACTAGCCCTTGGTTTTCGGACTTCCCACAAAACCAGGAGCTATTTCTATACAAGGACACGTGCATGAAGGGTGGTTTCTAGACCCTAATCCCATGTAAAGCGCAACAGAACTAGGAGCTAGCGCATTAAGGGGCCAATGCCCAGCCCTTTGGGTTGGCGCTAGGCCATATGGTTAGCATATGACCAAAAAAGAGGGCGCGCACTCAGCCCAAGGGGGCTACTATGTGAATTTTGTTACAGAGAGGGTTTTAAACTATATAGATTGGATTTTAATTGATTTTTAGGCTTGTTAATGGATATTTTGGCCATTATTGGGAGATATTGGACTCTTTTTGAGCCCAGATTTTGGGAGGAAGTTGGGGAAGGATAACCAACTTCAGATCTATAAAAACCAGGCCTGTTTGAGGCCATGGAGGATAGTCAGAGTAGAGTTATGCTGAAGAAAAGCCAAGCCAATGCCATTTTTATGCAGGGAAGTTGTTGAGGAGAAGACGCTTGTGGGCCATTTCTGGGAGCTCCGGTCATCTATTTTGTGTGTCGTTTTTTTTGCTGGGTTCTAGACATCTGGAAGAACATGACTAGATCAGTGTTGTAGCCTTATGGCACTACTGTGATGTACTTATTGAGCTTTGAACAGAAATAAAGAAGTCTCCCCGACTGAGACAAAGGCCCAGAGACATAGGCAATTTTGTGCCAAACTTCATTATCACTTCTCTTGTTATGGTTTGCTATTCTTATTGCTTCAGTTCAGATTCTTATATTGTCTTATGGCTGCTATGCTTCTTTATTAAATCCTTCCTCTTTCATTCAACTTCATAAATGGTTAATTAACACATGCAAATAATAACTCAACCGCAATCATTAAAAGATCTTTTCGGATCACAATATAAACCTATATGTATTATAAGTGATTATGAATATTTTATGATGAATGGTTTCCTTCAACATTGGTTCCACTCAACACAAAAGTTGGTTAAGTTGGTCTATGGAAGTATATAATTCTAACAATTTGAAAAATGTTTTCTCTCATTCATCATTATTCTTTGTTCATATGCATTCAACCAAAAATTTTAAACCTCATGCAACTTAAATTCCTTTAAGTTTACTATAACTTTGATGGATTTTAATAAGTTAAGAACATACAAATACCATTCCTAAATATGTTACATATAATTTATACTTCCCTTCCTACAATTATTGGTTGTTCAAATGACAAATTGTTGGAAGGACATTACCACTTCATATAACTGTGGTTACGGTAAAGTAATATCAATATTTACAATTTTGAAAAAATATAAAAAAGTTATTCTAAACCAGGTTATTAATTACCAATTTGTGACTCTTGATGTTATAAAGTGATCTCAACATTTACAACTTAAAAAAATAGAATTTAAGAGGAAATCTACATACATCACAATTTTAAGTTGCTTAAATTGTATTTTTGAATATATAAATGGATTTAGCCTTTTCAAAAAACTCATGAAACACTTGGATTATACAAAATTAATTACTCAAATCTACCAATTTCTCTACACATTTAAAACAAAAATCCTAAAACAGTTGACTATTACATTTAAACACATTAAAAAAAATAATAAATTTTTACGCCGAAAGGCGTACACCTATTGATAATGGGCACAATTAATGATCTTTTAACCTTATTTAACCTTAAACCCTAATCTGATGGCTATGCATTGAAGATGCTGGCATATTCTTAGTCCTCCTCCAAAATCAATGGGTCAGATTTATTGTTCATAACTTTCTTGCATTTATCAAGACATCCGTTAACATGTTTACTTTTTAACATTTACCTAATTACATTAAAAAATTATTGTAAGGATATGTAATTGCCATGTTTAAATGATTAAATAGGATTAAACCGTACAGCCAAAATTTCATATTACCACAAACGGATTACGAATTACCACAGACGTTTTATGGCAGGCGTTCTTAACCGACCTTTCAGCGTTCTCAGCCACGAGTTAGCGGCTGTGCTAGTTAATAGAAAAACCAAAAATTTAAGATCGCTACCAAAATAATAAATTTTCAATAGATAAAACAGATAAAACTAGAATTTAAGAATTTAAATCGCCTAAAAAACAGGAATGGTAAATTTTTATAAGTCATAACCAGAAAAACGCTAAAAAAAAATAGTTACAGCGCAAAAAAAATTACAACATAAGGTGCTGGGATCTGTAAGCCCCCTAGATGACGTTGGGCTGTTTAAATGCATGTTGGGGACATGGACAGTTTATATTCATTCAACAATCACTTCACAATTACTGCGAGTTACCATTGAGGAGTCTATTGTTCTTGGGCCAAGGTGCAAGTTCGGACACAATCCCCGCGGCTGTTCAATGTGCAAGTTCCAAGTTCGGACACAATCCCCGCGGCTGTTCAATGTGCAAGTTCGGACTCAATCCCATCTGTTGCATCAGTGTCTTATATTTACCGGCTATGTAAACTGCTTTGAGCAATTTACCCTCGTGGAAATCTTGTGCCCATTTAGTACAGTTATCCATTAATGTGCCCCCCACACTCTCTATGCAACCACCTATAATGTCTGCTAATACACTCTGTAATTCATTCACCAAATCCATAATATTCTCTGTTGAACCGTAATTTATACTCTTGCATAATTTGCATAAGGCGTTCACGGCCCCTGCCTTCTTCCAATCCAGAGAGTCTCCTCCATCTTCAATCACCTTAACTTTAGTTTTACTTTCTTCTGCAAGCTTATCGATTGTAGCAGCTGCATCTTCCATGAATACTACACTCGTAGTATCTTGACCATTCTCTGCAGTTTGATCCTGTAATGTTTTGAACACACTATCTGCCGCTTTACTCAGCAAGCTATCGGTTGCGGGATCTGCGTCGTCAACCATATCAACCAGTTCACATGCCTCAGAGTATGCTTTTAAAGCATTTTTCCCACAGTCAGGTGACAACCGAAGGATTATATTGATCAATGAAACCGCTGTTAGCTTCAACGACGGTTTGCTCGCATATTCGTAATGCTTTTCCACGGGAAACACAGGGCCAGGATCTCGTTTCCACAAGAACTTCAAACCTGCTTTATTTTGTAATTTTGCAGGATCCAAATACCGTGCATCCACACATCCTGTTGACTTTCTATTGCCAGTCAGAAAATTGATTAGGGCTTCGCATTTTCTCCCATTCATTTCGCCCTCTTCCATAAGTTTCTTCGCTTGCTGGATCGAACTTCGATTCGTTACAATCACGGTCTGAGTCGTCCCCCACAGAAGGTCCACGTTCCCCAAAATTGCTTGGTATTCTGAAAAAGCTTCGTCCTCTGTTTCGCCCTGCTTTGCTAAGAACTTTGAGGATATTCTCTTCATAAACCTATTATCGAATATAAACTCTGCGATTAACCAACATAGTTTACAAGAGCAAACCAGAAGAAACTGCAGCCAATACACACATCGCAGCAATGTCTCTATGAAACGCATTTCTATTCCTTCCGCGCCAATCATTTTATTTACACTTTCATCAACTTTACTTTTCTGCCTCCTCGATGCTGCTTCCTCCAACTCAAGAATGTACCTCGTCCAAAAGTCCTCTACCTTGAAGTTGTTGCGCCAGCTTTTATTCGGATTCCCGCTTTGCCATCTTCCATAGTACGCTATAGAGGTAAGACATCTCCAGCCGAGGATTGCCCATACTATAATGCTGAATATGACTTGCATGACAGTTGTTATGAATTTTAGACGGCATTTGGTAACAGGATACACGTATATGACTGGGCCCTGAATTATCCATCCAGCGATTGAAAATATACAGCAAACTGTGACTGCTATTGTGGCTGTTGTCGCTAACACTGATCTTGCAATGATGGATTCAGGATAACATGCGCGGGAGACAATCCAAGATTTGAATACCTGATTTGCTACTGCCTGAAAGGGGTTCTCTGAAGTGATACCTTGATTTGCAAGAATTATGGGAATTTTTTGAGCAATGATATCCCGGATACTTTTATTGACTATTAGTGCACAGCTGAGGAGGAGAAGAAGCCATACTAACGTTATTGATATGATCACACTCGAGACTATGAAAGAATATTGGCTAATCTCTATGGCGTGTGGCCAGAAATAGAAGTAATAGGGGATGAGAGGTAAGCCAGACTCAGCCAAACGATGACGTACGGTGAAGAACTCGGAGAAAATGTGGAAGAACATAGTCGGTCCTAGAGCCATCAATTTACCCCATGAATCTTCATAGCTAGGACGGGCCATTCCTAGCAACAAGTAGGCTACAATCATACATAACATTACCCTGCTGCCATGTATAATATACAAGTTATTCTTAACTAACTCACCGTACAATTGCCGTCGATAGTCCAAGACCTCTTTTAGTAAAGCGGTCTCAGCGTTGAGCAAGTTCATAACCTGGATGATCAGAGCACTGAGGACGAGCGCATGCCCAGGAAACCAATGGGCTCTCTTCTTTCTGGCTCTCGCTATATCCACTCCGAGAAAACTAATGAATACTAGAACTCCACCAAAAAGGCCGAGTAATTGCGCGAACTGATCCGGAGTGAAGGGGAGCTCCTTACCACGAACATTCATGATGCAGGCGAACACAACGGCCGATGAGATGAAGATGAAGAAGGATAGATGCCTTCAACACATCAAATACATCAACCAGATCGTTATGTTTTAAGCCCGACTTTATTTCTGGCATCTTATGTGATTCTTAAAATGTAATTAAGATTGGATTCTTATAAATTGTAATTAAAATTTTATGTTTTAATCTTAATTCTATAAATAATAGGGTATATTAGTCAAATTTCTGGGGTGGAGGGGTCCCTTGTCTCACAAAGGAATTTCATACATCAATTTAATGTGCTGGCTTGGCCGTAACCTTAAAAATAGATTATTATTATTATTATTATTATTATTATTATTATATTTCAATTTAATGTTTGATTTGATGTTATTTTAAAATTAAATTATGGAATATATTTATATTTCAATTTGATATTTGATTTGATATTACTTTAAAATTAAATTATTTATTATTATAATAAATCAATTTTTAAATAATTAATTTTTTTTAGGGTTTCATAGCTAGCGTTATTAACAATGTTCAGAATTAATAGATTTTTAATCACATGAACATGATTTGATATGTTTAGAATATTTTTAATAATTATAATAAATAAAAGGTTGTATTTCAACCATTGACTTTCTTGTAAGACAACATATTCTCTAATTATTACAGGACAATTTTAAAATGATTCACACAATAATAATCCATCCACCCACTTTTATAAATGTTTTTACTGTAAGTAGTGGAATCTACCCACTTTAATAAATGTTTTTACTGAGTGGTGGAATGTTTAGGGTTTTTAGTGCAATTTTTTTTTAGGTTTTTTCATTTATTTTAGGGCGCATATTCTTATTTTCATTCCCGGCGATTCATAGTCCAGTAAGGTAGGTGCAAGGACACAACAAGAATCAACGTAAAATTAATCATTATATACAAAGTACCTACCGAGAAGTATTAAACAGCGATTCATTGCTATGTATAGCGTCTATACCAAGGAAATAATATACAATATTAGTTTTACTAAATTAACAGTATCCCTACCAATGAAATGCATTTCTCCCTGTCTATTTTATTCAAGACCCTTACTAAAACTTCAGGATTAGATTTGTAGCTGTAACTTATTGATGAAACAAATTTTGAACTCGCGCTAAAAGTTTATGCAAGGATTTCTAAATCTGAGTTTGAAAAGTCCTCATATGAAAATGATGGATTTCTAAATCTGAGTTTGAAAAGTCCTCATATGAAAATGATGGGTTAAAAAAAAGTAGTAATCACAACTTAAAAACATGCACATGTTCTTTTTAAACTAGCTTTGAAGTCTTCTGAAACGTCTTGTGAACACACAAACCTGCCAAATCATCCATCAATTAAGATTCAAAGGAAAACATGCTTGTTTTAAGAACACACAATTAACGTGTGTGGATTCATAGGCATGCATTGCTTCTTATGTGTATCGATTGAAAAAGGGTTGTGGCTTTTATGTTGTGTCTACATTGCACAGTGCATTCTAGAGGAGAAGAGGAGCACTTTGGAGCACTAGGGTAATGGATCTGACTCTGATGACAATGAGGAAGGTTGGCATTGTTGTCATTTATTGCTTTCAACAATTTCTCCCTCATTCTTTCAAATACAAGGTAGGTTTTGTCTAACTATTATGTCTACACTTATTATGTCATGAATTCAAAAAGGAAATAAAATTGTTCTATTTTTGTTCAATTGCACCCTATAAATTATATTGACATGGAACATATGCATGTAAGAAAACAAAACCCACCACCACCAACTGAAGAAGTTCTCAACCATAACCCCCAACCACCAACTCGAGATGCAAACAATGACATTGACAATGGTATTAAAACACTGACAAACCTAATTGGCTATCTTAGAGGTACTAGAGAGATAGCATTGCTTTCCCTTAATACATCCAAGTGTATCTTCAGTTACCCATACTCAAGGGAAATTATATGATATTTTTGAATACTATACGACATGTTCAGATAGGAACCACGTGAAATATTTACAACAATACTACAGTATAGGGTTGTAGTGTCATTATTAGCATAATCTCCAAATGCAATTTTCCAAGGAAAAAATTCCAGTTTGGATGATGTAAAACATGATGCCAAGGGATGTGTCATTATTTATGTCACATTTGTGTCAATTGTACATCATATTTTTCAACACATGATGTATAGTGTCATGTTTGCATTGTCAAGTGTCAACTATTATTGCACAAAACACATAGAGTCATGTTTTTGTCATTATGCATTGGCTATTATTGAAAAAATCACATAAGGTATCATGTTTGCATTGAATTTGTGTTGGAAGCATATGTGTTGCACTAGGAATTCTCGGGAGGTCACCCATCCGATTACTACTCTAGCCCAAGTGCACTTAACTATAGAGTTGTGATGGGATCCAATGCATTAACATTGTAGGTAAGTACATAAGACCACTAGGAAATCATTACATTGTGGTTGTAATTAACAAATGTAGATGACAATTACATTGCATTCCCCATCGAAAGGGTGAATATCATGATTTATCAAAACCATGAGCTCAAAAACCTAGATCAGGAATTGTAGTCCATTTTGTAGACATGTTGATAGTGGAAACTTTATATTATGGGAATGGAAATGATCATACACACTGATCACAAACCCCTGCAATTCATGCAAACGCGGGGAAAGTTACAAAATGACAACCATCATAAGTGGTCCACATGATTGCAACAATTCCACTTGAACATTAAGTATAAGAAGAGAAACACAAACCTTATTGTAGACTATCTCAGTTGACCTTTGGTTTTGGAAATAACGACAGTTATTAGCTCTTGTGGGCATGAGACCTTTGGGTGGCCCTAATCGTATGGAAACAACCTTGATTTTTCTATTACATATCAGACACTAGGAACAAGTAAACAATTTCCAAACTTTTGCCTCTGAAATGCACTTTTGTGTTATTTGGGTTATCTTTGTGCTCATGCAAACAAGCATGCAAAGATAATTTGGGACGACACATTATAATCTGATGAAAGGGAAATTTGGCACGGAGAATAAAGTAGCAATAATTTAGAAGTATTTATATTGGTCAAAACTTTGAAAAGACATCAAGGGTATATCAAATCATGCACTACCCATGCCATCACTAAACCTGCCATTAAGAAGTAGGGGTTGTACACTCCTCTACCTAGGTCCCGAAATATCTTTGGGAATCATTCACCATGGATTACATGCTAGGTTATCCCTCCATCAAGCACAATAACAATTGTGTCTTTGTGGTTGTCGATCAGTTCTCTAAGATGGCCATTTTGGCACTTTGCAAGAAGTGTATCATAGCATAAACCATTGCTAAACTCTTATTTGAGTGTGTTTGGGTTATGTTATAGGCTACCATGGACCATTATTTTAGACATGGATAGCAGGTTTATCAATACCTTCCGGTCCATCCTATGGTCTCTAATGGACACCAAGTTGACCAAATTGATTTCCTTCCACCCCCAAACAGATGGGCTAACATAGGTGGTCAACAAGATGATTGTCAAAATGTTGTTCTTGTACAACTCCAAGCATCAATGTACATGGGATGAGAACCTTCCATATGTTCAACATAGCTACAACAGAGCTCTCCACAACTTTATTGGCCACAACCCTTTTCAGGTGTGCTTAGGGTTCTGACCATTGGCACCCGTTGATGTAGCTTTTCCCACTAGATCAACACATGAATAGTATTCCCATGTTCAGAACATTGCAAATAAAGAAACCATTTTTTTTAACACATCCAACAACAAGGTCATGATAGCTTGCAGAAAGCCAATGGCAAGACCAACATTGGATTCCACACAAGTTTAAGGTTGGTGATAAGGTGTGGTTGCATTTGCAGAAAGAGCACCTTACAGGACCCCACTAGAATCTTAGGCCACTAAGATATGGGCCTTCCACAATCATGAAGGTTGTGGGTGAAAATTATTTTGAATCGAGTATTATCCATTTCCTTGGCTTGCATCTAGTATTTAATGTGGATGTACTTTGACCATATTTTTTAACATTGAGATTGTATTCAGTAAGCTACAATGGACTGAATTATGGACACCAAGATGAAGGGAACCTACCAACAAAACATACAACTATATCAGGTTGTCAAAACATGACAACTTCTTCACCAAGGCAAGTGGCTCAATAGGAGTCAGATTCAACCAAATTTTCTCCATCTAATGGAGTCACTTAACACAATGGGGAAAATTGCTTCCTAATGGAGGAAGATTGATCTAGGAGAATATCAGTGGCTACCCACCTCTTCCACTGCCTCATAACAATTTCCCATCTTGGTAGTTTTTTATAGTTTTTCACTTCTTGAACTTTCGATGCATTTTGAGGCCATAAATAGTGTTTTTTGGCCCTGTGATGGATTGTGGTTGCCATGTAATACCTAATCCTTGATTGAATATTTTATTCTCATCAAGATCTTTCCAATGGGTTGTTGTGTGCCCCAAACAAATTTTTTATGCTAAAGTTGCATCCTTGGGAAGTTGATGTATCATATAGACTCCTTGAGGCTCGCATTCCCTTCACCACTTCATTTCATAGGGTTAGTGTTTTAGATATTTAAGGGTTTTTCCTATTAGGGTTTGGTACATTATGTTAAAATGTCATTTTTGGCCTCTTGCAATCTTCTTCTAGCGAATGAGCATAGCCATGTTCACCTTTCTCTTGAGAGATAAGCTACCACCTTTCTAGATAGTTTGTGTTTCTTTGCATTTCACAATCTTTTTCTATTTATTTTTTATCAATAGAATTTGGTTCTCATTGTATTATTATACTCTCTACAATATTTCTATGTGTGTATTTCCATGTGTATTCATACCTTTCATTTTGTTCTCTATACAATCCACATCACCATATTTCTAGGAGTGCACACTATTATATCTATAAACCTCTTAATATGGTGGGTGTTTTTATTAACAATAATTAGTTTTGACATAACAATTATGATCCTATTTCACTATTAAAATGTATACTTAGCACAATTTTGCACTAATTGCTAATGTTCACATTTGGAGCTCCTACATTATTCAAATGTATAATTAACGAGATTTTATATTTAAATTGATAAATTAACATAAATGGGAATTTATTTGTGTGGTTATCACTAGAATTGCACTTTGATAATCTTGATAATATATGAATTTTTATGGTTTGTAACTTTTACCTCTTCCTTGATTCTAAATAACACTTACTTTTTTATTGATTTCAAGAAACAATTAATCCATACAATAAGAGTAAATTTCAATATTAATTTATACATATAAATATAAATAATACACATATTTACAATAAATTGATATTTTTATTGAAATTGTACAATAAATAATACATTGTAATTTTTTTTTATTGATATTGTGCAATAAAATAGGCATAATAAAGAGCTAGCAAATATCATGTTAACCTACATTACCTACATGTATTAGTAACTTGATTGATCTAACATTATAAACTTACATGTATTATAAGTGGCTATGAATATTTTTATGATGAATGGTTTCCTTCAACACTGATTCCACTCAACAAAAAGTTGGTCAAGTTGGTCTATGGAAGTTTAATAGAATTCTAACAATTTGAAAAAAATATTCTCCCATTCATTCCCATTCATAATTGTTCATTCAACCAAAAGTAATGTAAAATTCCTTTAAATTTACTAAACTTTATGGATTCTAATAAGTTAAGAACATACAAATAACATTCTTAAACATGTTACATATAAGTTATACTTCCCTTCCTACAATTATTATTTGTTCAAACAACCCTCTTACAATTTTGAAAATAGACATTATCATTTCAGGGTTCTTGTTATGATAAAGTAATATCAAATATTTACAATTTTGAAAAAATATTAAAAAAATATTCTAAACTTGGATATTTATTACCAATTGGTGAATTTTGTTATTATAAAGTGATATCAACATTTACAACTTTAAATATGAGCATTCATTACCAATTGGTGACTCTTGCTATTATAAAGTGATACTAGCATTTACAAATTTAAAAGAATATGAAGATTGCTAATATATTCTCTTTGTTAGTTATGAAGATTGTTAATATATTTTCTTAGAGCATTTACATTTTATATGTTACATTTTTAACTCTTTAATATTTAATAGATTAGATTGTTTATTTTAAATAAGATTTATATCAATTAAAAAATAATATTGACATTTTAATGTTTCACAAATTAAGGAATCTCATACACCAATTTGATACATAGCTCAATTATTATCTTAAAATTAGATTATTATTATTATAAAAAAAATGAATTTAATAAGACATATCATTTATAAAATTTAATTTAAACATAAATTTATAAAATTTGATTTAAACTTAAATTTTGATAATAAAACTTAAAATCTTTAACATTTAATTAAATTTTATTTTAACTATATCAATATTAAATTATAAAAATGATATTTTTATTTTTGTAACTATATTAATATTAAATTATAAAAATGATATTTTTATTTTTATAAAATTTAATTTGAATATGAATTCCAATTTTATAATGAAAATTTAAAATCTTTAACATTTAACCAATTTCATTTCAACCACGTTAATATGAAACTATTAAAATAATATTTTTTACTAGAAAAAACTAGAATGTAAAAGCACATCAATCTTAATGTCATCATGTGTTTGGAAAGAAATCTTAATGTATATCTTGAAATTTGAATAAGGAGAACTCTAACTTCACTATTATTCGAAGTTATCTCGAGACTTTAAATCACTTAACTTTAAATATTTATTTAAAAACATGCATCTCTAATATTTTTATAAGTCATGGATGAATATTTTTATAAGTCATGGATGATGTTAGGCTGTTTGAATGCATGTCGAGACATGAACAATGATTTCATTAAACATTTAGTGCAATGAAATATTTATTTAAATCATTTAACTTTAAATATTTATTTAAAAACATGCATCTGTAATATTTTTATAAGTCATAGATGATGTTGTGATTTTATTGAACATTCAATTCACAATTATTGCAAGTTATTATTGAGGATTTTATTGTTCTTGAGTCAAGGTGTAAGTTTGGACACACTCTGTGATGTTCAATGTGCAAGTTCAGACTCAATCTCAGTTGTTCCATCAATGTATTATACTTACTGGCTATATAAACTGCTTTGAGCAATTTACCTTCGTGGAAATCTTGTGCCCATTTAGTACAATTATCCATGAATGTGCCCCCCACACTCTCTATGTAACCACCTATAATGTTTGCTAATACACTCTACAATAATGCCTAGGGACAAAAATCCATATCCAGATGGGTGGACCCATGAGTTGTTTCATCATTTCTTAAACTTAATAGGAAATGACTTATTGGATGTTGTAGAGGAATTAAGGACTTCATGTAAGGTTAGTGGATCTCTAAATGCCACATTTGTGGCTCTTATCCCAAAGGATTTCAAATCTGTTTCTATTAATGACTACATGCCCATTTGTAATACCCCAAGGTCAAGCCCCTGTGGAGTGTAATGATGTTTATAGGCTGGTGATCCAAGTAATTATAAGTTGGTAGGCTTGTGTGTTTATTAGGTCATGGAGTCTATATGCTAAGGCCAGTGGGCCTGATTTTGTATATGTAATTATGTAGATTATTAATAAAAAATACATCGTTGTGTGTAGATCGACCATGAAGAAAGAGCTATGGGGGACTAAGCTCCACTAGGTAGGGAAAGGGATGGGGCTGAGAGGCTAGGAGAAAGGGGCTAATCTTGAGGGCTTAACCCAAAGGAATATTATAATGCATTTCCTGAAAAATAATAAAGTTGGGAAATAAACCTAGTTATCCTAAGTTCCTTTGGGGAGAGGAACAAACTCCAAGTGGAGAGGAACAGGCTCCTGGAGAGCAAAGTTTCACCCAGGACACATGCAGATTTATGTGGGGGTTCGCTCTCACCATTCTAGATCTCTCACGATTTTACAGACTGACCATTCTCACCTTTCTGACCATTGCTTGCCATCTTTCCTCATGAGTTCACTCACGTTTCTTGCCATCCCTTGTCCAATTCACACACACACTGAGAAGGCACACAACCATAGCCATTTCTGCGATTGTGAACCTCTGTAATTTGTTGAGTTGTCCCCTTGCCTTATCTGATTTTGATGTTGTGGTTTGAAGAGGAGGGTTGTCAGGCCCGTCGTTGAAGAAGCAGGTTGTTAGTCTTGTGAGCAACTCTCTCCAGGTGAGAGAGTTTGTTGGGAAGTGATTTCTCTTGGAGTGACTCCAACATCAGCTACAGAGCTCTGAGAATTCCTGATCTGACCTGTTGTTGAAGCCTTATAAAGGAAGTGGAGAAGTCGATGGAATGTGGAATAGTGAAGGTGCATATTCCTGGGGTGGGACAAGCATGTGGGGAATGAGAGTCTGTGAGCAGTGGGAATAAGCAGGATCCTTGGAGAGAATCCTTCCTATTGCATTGTGAAAATTTCCATAGCCTCAACCTACCCTAGGATTCCTTTACCCTAGGTGGAGTTTAGTCCCAGCTTGGGGGTGACCCACTACTGATAGCTTGGAGTAGCGTGGTCTAAGGATGGGAGGTTCATGGAAGGTCTGCATGCAGTCAATGGCCTTCTCATAAAAGATAAGTATTGAATCTGTGTTAATTGTATTTTGTGTATATTGTACATGTTTTTATAATGTTATCATAATTGCCTATGTTTATTGCATGTATGTGTTATTGTCGCTTCTGCATGAATATGTGTATGAACATAACATTTATGTCCATTTAAAATTGTATCATATATATATATGTATATCAGAGCATGATAGTTTCAAGTATGACCGACTTGGGTGGCTGGGTGTGTTACAACTGATTTTCAGAATAGTTTGGTTTTGAGTTAGCGGTGTTTTCCCCAGCAAGGGTGGTCGGGGGACATTACAATATGGTATTAGAACCTATGGTTTCAACACTGAGCCTGGATGGGTCATACAAGTGGTTATAGAAGCATGTCCAGAGGAATGTTTGTCTAAAGAGAAAAAATTCAAAGTTAAAAGAGTCCCCGAGTGCCAAGAGAATACCTTAGCTGTGTTTTGAAGATCAGGAGGTATAGCGATTTAAGAAAAACATAAGAGAAAAGAGGTCACAGTCATCGTGGGTTCGAGAACACGAAAAATTAAACTTGAGCCATTGGAATGGTTTAGGAAGGGACAGACCCCTCACATATGTTGGATCCATAGAAGATGCATGGAGGATAAGCACCGAAGTCCTTCGGACTTCGCCCCTCTGGCTATTTTAAAACTATAAGCAGAGAATATTGTCGAAGTCTCGAACTCTGAAACCAATCCGGACCATCTATTCCAAGGTATATGTGTCCAAAGATTAAGCAAGGTTCAGAGTTTCGACACTTCGAAAGAAATGGTTTTTGGTTGCGTAGAAGGAAGAGATCCCCGAAGTCCCTGAGCACCGAAGTGACGTGATAGGATGACGTCACCAGGGTGATGTGGACCAGTTCAACAACTTGGAGAAAATTTTGAAAACAGGAAAACCCCGATGTCCAGAAGTTTCAAAGTGACTTGGCAAGATGACATCACGTGGGGTGACGTAGACCTACCTAGGTCTGCCATGTGTAACCACTTTGATTCGTGACAATTGTACTTCATGGGACCAAAAGGTTAAGCCATTTGGGAGTTCGACATTTGGGGAAAATTGTTGGAAGAACTTCCAGACCCCTGAAGTCCCAGAGTCTCGGAGTCTCGAAGTCCCAAAGTTCTGAAGTTACGTGACTTTGTGGGCCCTGGAAGGTTAAGCAATTCGGGAGTTTGGTATTCGGGGAAAATTGTTGGAAGAACTTTCGGACCTCTGACGTCCCAGATTCTCGAAGTTTCAAAGTGACACGACAGTGACGTCACCTCGAGGTGACGTGGACACACATGATGCATGACATGTGTCAGTGTTCTATCTTCTTTTGAAAGGTTGATTTTCCATTTAGATCTTGACACGTGTCACCGCTCGGATTGGGCCATGTGTCTGCTTCTAGTGTTCTGCCATGTGGCATCGGATCCTATAGTCCGGAGACTGGGCACTCCAGACGAACTTGGTCAAGAATTGTTAAGTATGAAGCGTCCCGAAGCTCTGAAGAGTGGAGTAAATCCTTGTCGTCCATCGAGAGGGGACACGTGGTGGTAGATCTTGTGGTTCAGAGAACTCAAGGCATAAGAAGTTGTGGTCGAAGGACTTCCGGAGGCCCGAAGGCTGGAGTCCATCATTATCGTTGATCACAGAGGACACTAGATTCCATAGTCCAGAGGAGTGGTACTCCAGGGGATTATGTTGTAGAATTGTTACGGTCGAGGACTTCTGGAGGCCCGAAGGCCAAATTCCATTGGGACCGTTGATCACAGATGACACGTGGAGGCACAAGATAGGATCTTTGGTGGGTCGACACTTCAAGAGATTTGTAATGAAGTGTTTTGGAAACCGCTGAAGCACAAAGTCCCGGAGCTCCTATCCACTGTTGATCCGAGCAAAGAATGTGGCTCGTAGATTCACCGTCTTTCACGAGTTCGTTAGGTCGGCAGTCCAAGATATTTGTTGTGAGGTACTTTGAAAATCGTCGAAGCCTAGAGTCCTAGAGTTTTGATCCACCGTAGATCTAAATAAGGAAGGAGGATCGTTGATCTATACATCCTCCGAGTATTCAGAGAATCAACATTCGAGGAAAATGTATTGTAGTGGAGGAAGATCCTCTGAAGCACTGAAGTTTTGGAGCCCCGGTGATCCAGATTATTTCGGCAAAAAATGAGAGCGGAGATATAATAAATAAATGCACAGAGATATTGCAGATATTCAATAATATAACAGAAATGTATCAGAGATGCAACCATAAACATAGATATACAGTAATACACAATTTCTATTAATCAAAGAAATGTATAGAGACTGTAAAAATACAGAGGGAAAGACTCGCTAGAATGGTGGCAGCTTATCTCTGAGAAGAGATGTGACGGCTACTCGCATTCTCAAGAAGACGATTACAATGAGGCTCTGAAGGCCCTTTTACAATAGACGGGAATGCCAAAAGTCCTAAACATCCAAAAACNACCTAACCCTAGGAGATGAAGCGCCAAAAGTCATGTGGGTCCGTTTGGGTAAGTTGGTGCATCAACTTCCCGGGGTCGTAACTTTTGCATACGATCTCCGTTTTAGGCGTATGATAGCTCGTTGGAAAGGTATCGTCGAGGAGATTCATTTTGGGGGCTCAATAATGCCTTTGGATATCATTGAGAACCTCGAT
>SNQJ01S0151163.1:0-18277 GCA_010110895.2 Picea sitchensis
ATCCCTTCCCTCTCATGCTCCTCATATCCGCCTTCCTCCCATTATCTCTCCTCTTTGTCTCTCTCTCTCCTACATCTACCCCTCTCTCCCCCTAGAATTATATTGTCCTCCCTCTCTATCCCCCACTCTCCCACCTATTGGAAATTGTATTTTCATCAATGTCAAAGGTGGATATGGCTGTGAAAGTCATGGATGTCATTGATATCATAGGCAAGGGAGACTGATTATTTTCAATGATAGGGAGAGACTGTGAATGCCTCCACGTATTTTTTTAATGATTTTCTACATATGTACCATGTGTAAAGGAAGGAGAGATGAAAAAGGAAGTATGTAGATTTCTACAATCAAAGAGGATATTAGGAATATTCCATATTGCAAATCAAACCAGATAGAGGAAGTTTAGTATGTCTCTACATGTCAATAATTTTTTGGGTATAGGGATTCATGTGAATGAAGGAAAGAGGAACAACATGACCCTAATATAGAATAAATCAAGGAAAAATATATGGCAGGGGGAGAACACCAAAACCTAAGGAAAAATTGTCAAAGCACTTGAATTACATAACCACACCAATAAAGGCAAGAAACTTTTCTGAATTTTGTATAGAGTTATGAGGAGGAAGAGATAATCTTGTTGCATATCTTAGCAGTGTAGAGCTTAAAAAGAATATATCGGTTGCTACAACTGAAGTAAATGAAAATAGTAAATTATCCCATATTCATAAATAAAAATGAATTTATTGGGTTTATAATGAAAATGCATCATCAAGTTTTTTGAATAAGAATGGGAAAGTTACAAAACCATGTGCAAAGGATTAACTTATATCGGTTAGATACTGATCATTGATCATTAGAGATAAACATATAAGATCAAATGATTGGGGCCCAATAACTGATGGGAAATATTAGATGCCACACTAGAACCATATGTCCAGTAAGATGAGTGGGACATTATAGGGAGTCCACACTAGTACCACACAAGTGCCACAAAAGGAAGCTTTGTGGATGCCATGTGCAGTGCAAAGTGTCAGGACACATATCGATGCCATGTCATATAGTATACATGTATAATAAAGCCATGTGAAATCAACATCATTTGCAACAATAGAACAATGGATCAGAACAATGAGATTCAGGTTTATCCTGACCATTGATCCTTGGAGATCAATGATTCAGATCAAATGACCACGACCCAAAATGAGATTTCAAAAAATTGATTAAGTATCAATACAAACATGGATTGTCGCAAAGAGGTAGAGAATCCGAAGTATGTGAAGAAATAATGAAATGAGAATGAAATTGCAGACCCACGGTAGGATTTCAAAAATTGACTAAATATCAAGAATGAATCATCCAGAGGGAGTTGTATCGGAATGTACGGTTAATTATGATAAATTTTATATGTATGAGGAATCAGTTGGACGGATGAGATCACGGTCATAAACAAGTGAATCAGGAAAATTATTATAGTTTCATTTGACACCACATATGATTATGATGACTCAGTCTCGTCAGTTACATCCCTTTTCCTAGTTGCAGGACCCAAATCCAACTTTTCCTCCAAAAAATACTTTAAAAATCCCATCTTACTTGACGTACATGAGTCTTCTTAAAGAAAATCATGTACATATGCCCCTTGCTAGTTAGAAACCCATGTACATGCTAATTTGGCTTAAAAAAATAATAAATACTGACATTTTGGGTCGATTTGATGGGTTCCTCAGGTTCCTGACCTCTTGTAGCCCATCCATAACTATTTCAACTGTCAAAAGGGAGTATAAATTATAGTGTTGGGGTGGAGGAAAAAGAGAATTGAGAAATGCATCCTTATGCTGCAATTTTCATTATAGTCTTGCAAGTCCCCTTTTCCCCTTGCATATGAGATTATCCTTCCCATCTAAAAACCCTTGTTTTCAAAAGTTGTGTTCACCCTATCTTGTCAAGAAGAAATATTTTTCCTTCCTTGGACCTGTTTGAACAGAAAGTCTTGGAGGTTTTTCTTGTCATGTATGGCCTTGGTTGGAGGAACTTAGAGCCCATTTTTGGGACCGTTCCGTAGCGGTTACATGTTGTAACCAAATTTTATGCTATTTGTAATAAAATATCTCTCATTCTCTTCCAATTTCATTTGTTGATTCATTTTTTCAATAGATTATCTATATCGTGATTTGAATATATTATGAAAATTGAAATGATCATGTTTAGATAGTTATCAGATAACTACCTATTTGCAATTTCTCGTCTCTTTGTTTGCAGGAGGTTTCAGAGTATCATTGTGAAAGATTTATGAACAAAAATTCTTCCAGCATAATCGACATCAAACATCGAAATTCAGGTTTGTTCTCTTCTCTCTCATTTGAAAGTTAGTTATTGTGAAGTATTTACTTTTAATAAATTATTTGATTTGAGTTTGAGAGTGGTATTTTAGGGTATCGCTTTTTTTTGGCCCTAACCCATAGCCATAATACTTAGTTTTATGTAACATAATTGATGACTCCACTCGGGATTCTCCCTTTTTGGGTCATTATGGGTTCTTGTGGTTTACATTTCTTTTTAATCTTTTTCTATGTTTTTGACCATTTTTTAGCACTCTCTTAATTTTTTTAATCTTTCCCGAGTCTTCCATACCATTTTCTCTCAAGATTGAGAGGTTTTTCTTGGGTCTACACAATTGTTTTTAGTATAGTCGTGTACATACACAACTTTGCTTGACCACAATTGTGTACATACACTACTTATCAACAAGACAATTGCATACATGTTCTGGGTTTGAGTTTTCTCCTCTGCTCAGATCACTGGAAGTTGGGTTGTGGTACTATAGGGTCTTCTTGGATCTTGTGAGTCTTTGGGGATATTTTTTTGGTTTCAAAAATTGTTTATATCACTTCGAGTCATTCTTGGATTTTCTTTTTGATTTCCATCATTTTTTGGATTTCATTTGATATCTTTGTTGTAGTTTGAGTTTTAGGATTTAGAACTAAGTTTTCCAATCTTTTCCAACTAAACACAATATTTTCTTTGAAAAAATGCACATACATACGCTACTTTTATAAAGGATTTAAGTGTGTACATGCACCATTAAAAATGCGTAAGTCTTGGTTCATGTACACAACCTATAGAAGGCCAAAGTGTCTACATATTCACCTTATAGAGGCCAAGTCAAGTAAAACATTCATACACACTCTCTATAATGATATAGAGTTCGTACATAAGATTATATATGCGACATATAGTGGAGAGAGTTGCATACACCTCCAAAAAAACTGCTTGTTTGCCTTGTTTTTCATCCCTTTTTGAGCCATGTTTTGGATTGTTTGGGGAGTTTGGTCCTGAAACGTTTTTTTGGCATATAGGAGGTTGGTAAGGACTTAATTTTTTTTGGAAAAAACAAAATTTAATCCAATTTTTTCTCCCTTTTATCCCTTAGATTGCATGAATATAAGACTAGTCTTATTCTCGGGATCTCAGTTTTATGGTCGTTGTTGTGGTCATTTTTGAAACTTAAGTTTATATTTGAGTTCGGAAATTTTATTTTGTGATTTCCTTGGATTTTGAAATCATAAAAAATAAAATTTTATTTTGTTATTTCCTTGGATTTTGAAATCATAAAAAATAAAATCATATTTCTTTTAGCATCTTTTGTTACATTTTTCTTTGCTAGAAAGAGGAAGAAAATGAAAAAACCCTAGTTTGTTGCTAGTTAGGATTTTTTCTTTATATTCCTTTGTTTTTCTTTATATTTAAAAAAGAAAAATATATTAGAATATGATTTTGTTTTAATATCATATTGAAATAATTTCAAAGGAAAAATAAAAAATAAATCCTTATGTTTTCTTCTTTTTCTTTTCTCAAAAGGATGCATTGTGCATTTCACATTAGAAAGTGAAAAAAATAAATTTGAATGTTTGGAAGATTGTTCATGCATTTTTATTTTTTGAAACACTTTTTCATTGAGGAATTAGTGTAAAGTTTTATTTTCAAATTTTCTTATAAGTTTTATTTTCAAAAGAGTCTAAAAAAACATTAGTTTCACTTATGTACAATTTGAGTAAAGAACAAGCACTAAAAATGAATGCTAAATTTAAAATGTACTAGACTTTGTTTCTAGGGTTCACAAATAAGTTTAGGATTAGGGCTTTGGATTAGGATTGGAGAGATGATTCTCCAAGGCCAGTAAAAAACCATAAGAGTCTGAGATAGCCTGAAAATCAAATACATTTTTTAGATAAGTATAGTTGGGAGCCTTCTCTAACACATGAGTTAAACATGAGGTCGTGTCAGGAAGAGTTCAGGAGATTACCCATCCAAAACTTGAATAAGTGTAGTGGAGAGACTGCATTTGGGGGTTTATCTAGTACCCTTACCTCCATGAGAGGAAATTTTTTTGAATATTCAATATTTGTTACCATGCCCATACATTCGATCTTGACTGTCAACTGTACCCCCCCTGCACCCCATTGACTACAAATTGGTATCCATAGTTGATTTTCCTAGGTATATCAGAGTTGACTATGGGGGATTTCCCATGGTACCTATGGAATACATCATATGATGCTATCAGTGCCCCACAAAGAGAGGGTTTCTTGCATGAGGTAGGTATTATAAGTGGAGGTCGGGGTAACTATTTCTCATTCATTTTTTCATCGATCTCGGGACTTGATCAACGTATGTCAATATCCAGAAGTTCCCTTTTCCACATTTTCATTTCTTTGGACTCAGGACCTTATCCACTTGGGCCGAAGTTTTGGATAATTTATTTGTATACGATGTTTCTCTTAGAACATTTTAGTCGATTCCTAATTTGTATAGTTGGATTTAGGTTGTGTCTCTATCACCTCTTTTGGATCGTTGATTCAAAGTGGTCGACCAATTGCTCCATTGGTCAGGAAGGACCCATGTTATTTCTCTTGAAAGTTTGGAGCTACCTCCAAGAAGGCGTGGGTTTTTAGACCACTGGTTTACCAGAGTCAACATGTGAGGCTTCTTCGGACATGAAAAAAACTGTAAGGGATGAACTTGTGCATAAAAAGTTCATGGAAAAAATTCTTGAGGATACAAACCAAGGGACCCCTATACAAGGGGAATATTGTGCTTCTCCTTTCTTTGGAAATGTTGTTGCCCCATTTGTGGCCACTTTGAACATTCGTGGGTTGAATTTAGGACTACCAGTTTGGTTATGGACCACTCCAAATGTCTTGAATTCTCTTGATGTTTCTCAGATAAGAACCTTGTCTCATGGGAATCATATGGATGTTGATCCTTTAAATTTTTCATTCACGAAGTCTAATCCTTCTTCTTCTCCCTCTTGTGGTTAAATTATTGCTAATTGTAAACATAAGTCTAAAAGGAATAGGTGGAGGAAGAGTAAGAACAAGAAGTCACTGACCTCTTCTAGTCATGATAGATATGTGTTACTAGCCTCTACAAGTCATGATGGGCACAATAAACCAACCTTTGCAAGCCATGGTAGAATCAAAAGTCCAGTCACTACAAGTCATACTTATAATAGTTCACCAACCTCCATGAGTCATGTTGGAGATAAGTCAACAACCTCTACAATTCATGTTGAATACAAACACATGTCATCTGCAAGTCATGTTGGGAGTGAAAGTATAGTCTTTGAGAGTCATAATTGCATCAAGTCATTGACCTCTATAAGTCATGTTGGAGATCCTCACTCAACCTTTTCTTGTCATGCTAGGGGTAACCCACTAGTCACTACAAGTCATGCTGAGGGAACAAGTCTAGTCACTGTTAGTCATATTGAAAAAATGAAACCAACCTCTACAAGTCATGTTAGGAGCATGTCCCCGACCACTAAAAGTCATGTTGTGGGAATTGATATTGTTGAGAAACCTATAAAAATCGGAAGTAAGCCCAAGTTCCTTTGTATTCTTTGCAAGGGATATCACCTTACTCATTTGTTCCCTATTATTTCCATGGTGCTAAGAGCATGGTCCTTGTATGAAATCCCTTATAGTTTGAAGTCATCTTGGGTTTCCAAACAATCTATTCAATCTTTGTTTGATGAAGTGGTATCACCGATGCAATGTTTGGCTGATGCCACTTTCATTTTTGGGGGTGTTTCATCTCTTGACCATGTTGTATTACATCCTTTTCAACCGGTGGTTGAAAAGGTGGTCTTGTCGATGTAATGTTCGGTTGATCCCACTCTTCTCCTAGAGAGTGACAAGTTTACCAAAGTGGTCTCACCAATACAATATTCAGTTCATCCCCCTCTTCTTTTGGGGAGTGATGCACTTCTCAACTATGTATTTAGCATTTCCAGTTTGGTACCTTTTGAACAAGGGGGAAATTCACTATTTTTGAATATTCTCCCTCCAAATATTGGGATGGCTTCCTTTGATTTGAAATATATTGTTGAGTCTCATATTCCATCTTTTTCACATTTCCATATAAGGATTAAATTTAATTCAATGAACATTTACCGACGTATTTTGTAGGTGAAGTATCCTCTACAATTATTTTATCCTCCTAGACTTGGAAATATTTGGGTTCTCCTAATATCGTGTCAACTACCAGTAAGCTATTGGCTTTAGACAGAACACCTAGTGAATGTCTAGGGATTCTTCATCAGTTCCCTATCATGTTAGGAGAGAAGACTTTTCTAGTCAATTTTTTAGTGGTGGAAGACCCTTTATATTTCAATACGCTTCTTTGAAGTGAGTATTTGTATGCTATGAATGTTGTGGTGTCTACACTCTTTTGTGTGATGAATTTCCCTCACAATAGAAGCATTATCACTATTGATCAAATTTCATCTAATAATAATCATCCTAGTTCCGCTTTAGCTCAGTTTTCCACTTTGTGTGTTCCTCGTCTTCGAGTAGACTCCTCCGCACCACGGGTGAATTACATGGCATCATATCCTCAGTGATCAATTTCTTCTGAGAAAGGATCTTTATAGTCATGTTTTCCTTCTTAAGACAAGGTATCAAAAATTGATCATGTAGTTTATCCAATGGGGGGAGGTGAGTTCTTACTTTCCCCTTCTAGCTTGAGTAATCTGGTTCTTCCTCTTAAGTCTAATATTATTTTTTGTGAGACCTTGAGCCCTGGTATTGATGAGTATTCGAATCTTGGTTTCCTGGATGTTGAATTTCCTTCGAATGAGTCTATCTTTGAAGCTATGATTGTGGATTTTCGACCTCCTCCAAAATTGGAATGTTTATAGGTTATTTACCAAAGAATCCCTTGGTCCGATCCTAACAATGGGATCTACCTAGAGCACTAATATGCATAATTCATAAGGTTGTTCTTTTCTCTGTACATATTTACTTTTAGGGTTTCTTGTTTTCTATTTCCATATCCTGTAACACTTATTTTTATCAAAGGTTTATATATTGGGATTATTAACTTCTGGATGCGTTTTTTTTGGTCTTATATATAGGACTTTGAACACATTTTTCTTTGGTACCTTTTCTTCCATGTCTATCTGTTTTGATAGGTAATGATGTTGAAACTGGCATATAGGTTATTTTTTCCCCTTCATGCAGTTTTTCATTATCTATTTCGTGTTTCATTTTTCCTTAGGATCGACTCCACTCAGTTGTGACACACAACCTTATTTGTTGTTTAGAAGTCTTTCAATTCATGTGGTAGATCCTACCATTCATGGGTGCCCTAGTTAGAACCATGTTCATAGTTTGGCTCCCATGCTGAAATAATTTCATAGGCTTGGGAGCATTATTTAGTCCTACCATGACTTTCCGTTGAATCCTCATATCTTCTTCTCATTCTTATTCTAGCTAATACCCTATGGGGCTGCCACATTTATGTGTTGAGTTGTACTTTCATTGCATATTGAACGTTCATGCTTTTTGGGCCAAATTTCAGCTTCATCTTGATGTTATATAACCAATTGTATATGCATTCTCAAGAAGTTACCAACCTTGCAATAATATCCTTTGTGAATTGACACCCCTTTTATTCGTAAAGGAAAATTCCCCAAGCATATATATCCTGCATCTGTTTCCTCACATTGAGAATAGGTATGCTCCTTGCGCATGGAGCTAGTTTTCTTATCTGCGATGCTCATTTCATCCATTGTACTATAACATTATTTTATTCCTTTTTTAGGATTTATAATATGAAAAATACAAAAAAAGAAGGATGGGAACGAGTCTCATTTTTTATATGGAAATTACTTATGTCACCCTTGAACAAAACACAATATTATGAATATTTACCTCATTATTGGGTTTAGTATGGCTTTAGGAGGCCTTTTTTTCATTTTTTATCATAATCTCCTATGTCTCATTATTCTTCCAGTCATATGGAGCATTTGTTGATGCCTCTAGTGTCACAAGTGTATCCTAGTTTATTGTCAATGCTGCCCAAGTCACATTTTGTGTCAATTTTCTGTTCAAGGGAAGTTAACCTGTGTCAACCATTCTACAAAATCCTTGACTTTCCAAGTCAAACTTCCCTTGTGTCATGTATATCTCAGTTTCACAAGTATCTTTGTATCTTACTTGTTCTAGTATAGAAGGTCCCCATATAATTCTTGTTGGCGGGTCTACTCTTATAGACTAAAACACATTTATTTGAGAGTATGACCTAGATTTGCACCCTCAACCTATTTACATCATAGATAGGTGACCGTGTTCTTAACAGATGAAAAACCATCATTGGTTGTTGACTGAGAAATTTCCCTTTTGTTCGAAATCAACAACCATTATCAAACATAGTTATTCATGTGATACCTTGGTTTCCATTTTACCTCATCGGTGGATTCCTCGTCTTTTTTGGTAGTCTTCATTATTGGCTACTATTCAGAGAGACTCTTCCATGTTCTATTCCATTTAGTACATTCTAGAGTCATACCTTGGTTTTTCCCTTTCAATATTTTCGTCTGATTCCTTCCAAATATTTGGCCTTCTAATATTCCTCATGTTGGATGATCGAGGATTCTTTAATTTCTTCCTTCCCAGTGAATCTCTTCCTATCGAATTCAACACATGTTTCTCTAGGACAAGGATCTAGATTGATTTTTAGTACCATGGGGATTGTATTCATCAGTGGCAGGTTCCCTCGCTATTGATAGTTGGAATACATCAATGTCCCTTGATTGATAGATTCTACTAGCTACCTTGATGCCCATTATCATTATTAGTGGGTTTTCTCACATTTTTTAACGATATACATCAATGATCGGTAAGTTATTGATGTCTCACTATGTTCAATGTCAACATATCTACTCGCATAGTGTAGACTCATACCACAACGAGTTGTTTTGAATACCTCACGTAAAGTACGAGAATCACATCTTTTTTGCTCCTACCTATTGATGAGTGGAAATGACCACTCATCAACTAAGATGAAACAACCCAGTTCAAGGTCATTAAAGAAGAACCCAAGTTTGTTGGTATGTTTGTTCCTGACAGGTTTATGAATTTGTTATCCAATGAGGGAATATCCCTCCTGAGAGAAGATATATTGAAAATATTTCCTACGGGTCCTATTTACTAAAGTCTATAACTAACCTATTGATTATAAAAAAATGGTTGGATTACTAAGAGGGGGAAGTGAATCAGTAATAGATAAATTCAATCCTGTTCAACCAAAAAATGCAAGTGTTATATCAATGTAGCATTATCATCCAATAGTTGTAGAGTAAATAAACAATGAACAAATGAGCAATCATACACATACACAATACACCAGTGTTTTACGTGGAAACCCAAAGTGGGATAAAACCACATAATTATTTTTCTTATATGTCTTTAAGAGTTACATTCATTGGAAGCACGAACTTCCTTTGTTTTCCAGCTACAATTGGAAGGAGGCTCCAACCCCCTAGTTTCTCAGGCTACAACCTGAGGGAAGCTCCAAATCCCCAATTCTCTGGCTACAACTAGAAGAAGGCTACAACCCCCTATGTTCTTTAGCTACAACCAGAAGGTGGCTACAACCACATCTCCTTGCCCCGTCCAACCTCCCTGGCGTATAAGTAGATGATGGAACCACTGTCACACTATCACTATGAGATATAATGTTGTAAACCTATACCAATAACCTGAACCAACATGTACCATGCATCAACTGCACATAAAATATGACTTATCAATATGTACCAACATCATCAACTATACACCTCATGTATGTGTGAACTCATCAACTACTTGTCTCAACCATGTACCCAACATGTACCTCAACCATATACCAAAGACATACACCAATATAGCCATAAACAATTCATCACAATATCCATAAATCAAATACCATAAACCATTACATAAAACCATGTGCCACAACCTCACTGTTATGTAGCATCAAGCTAAACCAACAACTTCAACAACACATCACAACCAAAATACCAATATTCATATGCCAAATACCAACAACAAAATACCAACTGTATCCCTCAACAAATCTGATATATGAAGCAATACTGAACTTCCAATACCATCTCAAGAGATAAACCCTAGCTCATAAAACATACCTCAAACAAGATGTTCCATATCTCTCATAAATAGACCCCAACCATGTTGTTGCCGTGATTTTTCTGCTGCACTATTTTTGCTACGATTTTTCTGCCTCACTTTTTCTGCTGCAATTTTTCTGCCATGATTTTTCTGCCGCACTTTTTCAGCTGCACTTTTTCACCGCGATTTTCCTACTGTACTTTTTCTGCCGCGATTTTTCTGTCACACTTTTTCTACCGCACTTTTTCTACCATGATTTTCCTTCCGTGATTTTTCTGTCACACTTATTTTGTTGCACTTCTTCTAGCACACTTTTCTCTATCAATAATACCTGCCCAAATAACCTTTCACAATATATATATTCAATAATATTTAATAGGTTCAAGTGTGATTAAATGAGAAATATTTTCCTCTTATTTATACTTTCATGTAGCATCCCACTTTCCTTATTTTAGGGAGTTCTCCATTAACTTTATTATTTAAATAATTTCTTTTGCAAATAGTTTGACTACTTTGACCTTTTGGGGCTTCTAGATGACTCATGAGGATTCTCCAAATTCACATGGCCATAAATCTCTAACCGTGAGGAGTTATGTGACGTTCCACATACCACTGTAAATATCATGACATGTACTATCCATCTAGAATAGTCTTTCCTGCAAATATATCAAAACTCATACCATTATCTATAAAAAAAAATTGGGTCCATTACCCAAACTTTTTTTCTACCAGAATTTTCTACTAGACTTTATTCAAGGGTTGACATCAATGACAACCAACCCAATTAATCAAAAATATCCCCCTTTGGCATTGATGACGACACTCTGATGCAATATTAAAGTCATGTCATGCAGTACTGAAGTCATATCACTCATACTCCCCTTGTGACCATCACTCCCCCTAGAACCATGCTTTTGTGCTCTGCATCTGTTAAATATCTCCCCCTTTTTCATCAATGGAAAATGTATCTTTCCATTCGAGGATACTCCCCCTAACTAAATTTTCCTTGGGGATACTCCCCTTGAATGAACTCTTCCTAAAACTGATATCTTGACCTAAACTGTCCTATTTATGGTGCTTCCTCATGTAAATCTAAGACATATAAGATAATCATTCAAAAAAATTCATTTTGGAGTATAAATTACTCCGTGTCTCTGGTGAATATACTCAAATGCTTCCTATGGAAGCGGTTTTGTAAAAATGTCTACCACTTGTTATTTCATGCCCACATATTCAACGTTGATGTTCTTCTCTGCAACTTGTTCTTGTAGAAAGTGATACTTGATTGGAATGTTCTTTGTATTGGAGCGCATCACCGGGTTCTTTGAGATATTGATGGTGCTTGTATTATCACAATATGTTGGAATGGGCTCATCATACTCAACATGTATATCTATCATAGTTTGTTTCATCCATAGAACCTATGTACAACATGTTGTGTCTGCAATATACTCTGACTCAGCTATAGATAAGGATAGTGATGATTGTTTCTTGCTTAGCCATGACACTAAACGTTCACCCAAGTAGAACACTACTCCATTGGTGCTTCGTCGATCATCAATGCAACCTGCCCAATCTACATCTCTGTAGGAAATAAGTGATAGATCGTTTCCTTTTGGACACCATAATCCAAACTCTTCTATTCCTTTGAGATATCTAAAAATCCTCTTCACTGCTACGACATGTGTTTCCTTTGGTGTTGCTTGAAATTTTTCCACTTGTTCAACTGCCTAAATTACATATGGTCTGGATCTTGTCACATATAGTAAGCTGCCAATAATTGACCTGTATTGCATCTCGTCTGTAGACATTGAATCATCATCTTTGATCAACTTGCAATTGTTTTGCATAGGAGTGGTAACTGGTTTCCAATCTTCCATTCCGAACCTTTTTAGCATTTCTCTGATATACTTAGTTTGAGAAATAAAAACTCCTTGGTGGATTTGACGTATCTGAAGACCTATAAAGAAGGACAGTTCTCCAAGTAATGACATTTCAAATTCATTATGCATCTCCTTTGCAAATTTCTGGCTTAACCTGTCATCATTGATTCCAAAAATAATATCATCAACATAAACTTCAATTAATAAAATACTATCTTGAGTTACCTTGATGTAGAGGTTATTGTCTTCACTTCCTTTTTTGAACCCTGCCTGTTGTAAATATTTATCCAGTCTAGAGTACCATTCTCTAGGAGCCTGTTTTAGAACATACAAGGCCTTCTTCAATTTACACACATAATATTCGTTATATGACAACTGAAATCCTTCTGGTTGTTAAATGTATACTTCTTCTTCAAGTTCTCCATTCACAAAACCTGATTTTAAGTCCATCTGATATACTTTAATATTCTTGGAGAAAGCATAAGCTAAAAGCAATCGGATTGCTTCCATTCTGAAAACTGGGGAAAATGTCTCTTCAAAGTCAATTCCTTCAACCTGTACGTATCCTTTACATACCAATCTAGATTTGTTCCTTGTAACTTGTCCATCTTAATTCAATTTATTTCTGAATACCCACTTTCTTCCAATCACATTCTTATTATTTTCTCTTGGAACCAATTCCCAAGTGTCATTCTTCTCTATTTGATCAAATTCTTCATCCATGGCCTTATTACAAAATTCATCCTTGCTGGCCTCTTCAAAACTATTTGTTTCAATTGTAGATGAGAGTGCTAGGTGCATTTGTTCTAGTGAACAGATTCTTCTTCTAGTCTCAACCCCTTCATCTTTGTTTCCAATAATCTAATCTAAAGGATGATTCTTTTGTACTTGTTTTCTAGGTGTCTTTGGAGGCACTTGCTGAACTTTCTCTTCTACTTCTATCTGATCCTCTTCATATTCCCCTTCTACTTCTACTTCTTCTTCATCTTCTTCTTCGTAAAGCTGTTCCATTGACTCAATTTCTTCTTTCTTTAATTCATGTCCACCTATTTCATCAATTGTTACATTGATGCTTTCCACAACTTTTTTCAACCTTAGATTGTAACACATGTATTCTTTCCTTGTACTTGAGTAACCAACAAGTACTCCTTTTTGCACATGAGATTCAAACTTTCCCATTCTTCCATATTCTCTTTTTATGTAGAATTTGCTTCCACATACTCTGAAGTGCTTCACATTTGCTGGTCTTCCTTTCTATAGCTCGAAGGAACTTTTTTCATTTTTGTTTCTAAGAATTAATCTATTTTGAATGTGAAGAGTTGCATGCACTGCATGTGTCCAAAATATATCTATCAATTTGGAATCCATTAACATTGTTCGAGCCATTTCTTGTATTTTCCTGTTCTTTCTTTCAACAACTCCATTCTGTTGAGGTGTCCTAGCAACGAAGAATTTCCTGTTTATTCCATGTCTGCTGCAGTAGTCCATAAATTCCTTTGAAGTGAAATCTCGCCCATTATCAAATCTTAAACATTTGATTTTTGAATCGATTTCATTTTCAACCATTTCCTTGTAGACCTTGAAGTTTTCAAAAGATTCTGACTTATTCCTAAGAAAGAAAATTGTAGTCATTCTTGTATAATCATAAAATAATAAAATAAAGTATTTCTCACCGTTTAAACCCTTTTTTGTAGTTGTTCCAACTAGATCAGTATGCACAATTTCCAGTGGTCTTGTCATTGAATATTCCTTTGATTTAAACCTGGTCTTTTTTTGCTTTCCTTGTTGACAATGCTTGCATAAAGTGTTGGTTGGTTTCCTAATCTGGGGAATTTCTCTAAATTCTTCCTTTTTGTTGACCTTGAAAATGTTATCAAAGTGCACATGACTCATTCTTCTATGACATAGCCAACTTTCATCTTCCTTTCCTAGACAACACTTTTCATTTCCAATTTCAGTTAATACATACATGCTTCTTGAAGTTCTTGCAGCTGTTTTCAATCAATTTTCCTGAACCTTCTTTTCTTATCTTGCACTTTTGTGAATCAAAAGTAACTTTATGACCTTGGTCACACATTTGACTCACACTTAGAAGATTATGTTTCATATCTTCTACTAGTATAACATTTTCTTCCTTGGTATTCTTGGTTTCAATTATGATTGTACCTTTTCCAATGATTTTAGATGAATCATCATTTCCGAAGGAGATTGATCTGTCTCTTTCCTTTTTTAATGTAAGAAACTTGTATTTATCACCTGTCATTTGTTTTGAACAACCAATGTCAACATATCAACCATGTTTCTTATGCTTATCTTGTAGAGCGAGTGTGCATTCTTCATTGCTATATTTATTCTAATTTCTTATCCATGTTCTTTTCTGAGGTTCATGTCTATGATTGTTGTAGTTTTGTTGTGGGTCTCTAGAAGGAACTGCCATTTTTCAATCTTTGGCCATGTGTCCCAAGTTGTTACACTTCAAGCATTCCACTTCAGTGCTCAATGATTCAAACATGTTGTAACTTTTTCTATGTGTTTCATTGGGCCTTCTTAGATAACCCTTTTGGGTATGACTTTCAATGTTTTTTATGTTCCTGGTGTTATCTTTTAAATTCATAGCGTTATGTCCAAATTTATTACATGAAAAACATAAACTAAAAAATATAGTTTGATACCTGGGAGTTGAAGATCTTTTGAAAGTATTTTCTCTTATGAATCCTTCTTCTTCTTGAGGCCTATCTGTTGGTCGTTGATTATGAAATATGAATCTTCTCGGTGGAGGAGTGTCCCTGTAATCTTCTTTTTAGTTCTTCATATCCCCTTTGATTGTTTCTACATATATTTTTGGATATGTTTCTTGTTCTGTTGTTTTAGAGATTAATCCCTTTTCTGTCTGATTGTATCCAAGTCTGGACTTGTCAGGATGAGACTTTTGACTGCTGATAATTTTATCCAAAACTTTTGATCTGTTCTACATACTTTTCTCTTGAAGATCCTTTCTTAATGTGACAATCTCTGCTCCCAAATTTCCAATGATCCTGTCTGTTTATTCTAGTTGTTCTTTGAGTACTTCTTCAATTCTTTTATGTTATTCTATTTGAACCTTCAAATTTGTGATCATTTGTTCTAGTTCCTTAGTGTCTTCTTTCTTGTCTAGTTTTTCTCATAGCTTCTTGTTTTTATTGTTTTCTCTTCTTATAACTTATATGGAACACAAAAATTATTCTCAGTAGTCAACTTCTTCCTCTTCATATTATTCTTCGGTGTCTTCTTTATCAGAGTCTTCTACTTTCATGAATATAACTCTTTTTGTTTCACTGTCACTAAATTCATCTTCATATAATGATGAGATGTCTTCTTTGGTTCATAATATTTTCTTGAAATAATTCTTTGTGGTTATTTTGCCTTTATATTTTTTCTTGTTATTTGAGTAATCTTCATCATTCCTCTTATTTTTTGTATGAGGAAATTTGTTGGCAAAATGACCAATACCATCACAATTAAAACAAATCAATGGAAGCTTACGTTTATATATGTCATTGGTTCCTTTGTTCAATCTTTTGACAAAGTTGGCCATTTCTTCATCATCTCCCGAGATGTCACTATTGCTACTATGTTATTTTTCCTATTTCTTTCCCTTTTTCTTTGACCTTTTGGATGCTTTGAAAGATGCTTATTTAATATCTAGATTTTCTTGTTCAGTTATCATTTCATATGATGTGAATATTTCATGTAGTTCGTCCATGCTTATTGTGTCTAGATATACTCTTTATTCTAGTGTTGATATCTTAGGATCAAATTTCATAGAAATAGATCTTAGTACCTTTTGAACAATTACAAATTCTTTAATTTCTTCTCCCAATCCTATGATTTCATTTACTGTTTCATCGACTCGTAAGAAGTAAGCTACAATATTCTCATCTTCCTTCATCTTTAGTTGTTCGAACTAACCTATGTAAGTTTGAAGTTTTTCTAATTTGACTTTTGAATCTCCTTCATAAATATTTTGAAGCTTGTCCCAAATCTCTTTACCGGATTTACAATGTATAACTTTGGTGTATACTAATTCAAAAACACCATTCAGAAGTGCATTTGTGGCTTTGGAATTATTTTTCCCTAGTTTTATTGATCTTTCATTTTTCATAGGAACTGTTGGTTCTTTATATCCATCTACAATAGATTTCAAAATTTCAAATCCCTGTGCCTGTATATATGTTTTCATCCTTCTGCTTCAAAATCCATACTTTTGTCCATCAAACTGTGGTATTCCATTTTTAAACATGTTGTTCCTCTCCATGATCTACCTATTAGTAGTTAAACTGATTTCTGAAGGAACTTGCTCTGATACCAATTGTTGGATTATTGAGAGGGGGGGTGAATCAGTAATAGAGAAATTCAATCCTTTTCAAACACAAAATGCAAGTGTTATATCAATGTAGCATTATCATCCAATAGTTGCGGAGTAAATAAATAATGAACAAATGAAAAATCATACACATACAAAGTACACCAGTGTTTTACATGGAAACCCAAAGTGGGAGAAAACCACATAATGATTTTTCTTATGTCTTTAAGAGTTACATTCATTAGAAGCACCAACTTCCTTTTTTTTCTTGCTGCAACTGGAATGAGGCTCCAACCCCCTAGTTTCTTAGGCTACAACCTGAGGGAAGCTCCAACTCCCAAATTCTTTGGCTACAACCAAAAGGAGGCTACAACCCTCTATGTTATTCGGCTACAACCGGAAGGTGGCTACAAACACATGTCCTTGCCCTGTCCAATCACCATGATGTAGAAGTATAATGATGGAACCATTGTCACACTATCACTGTGATATATACTGTTGTAAACCTGTACCAATAACATGAACCAACATGTACCATGCATCAACCATGCATCAACTACACATCTACTATGACTCATCAAGATGTACCAACATCAACAATTATACACCTCATGTATGTGCCAACTCATCAACTACTTGTCTCAACCATGTACCCAACATGTATCTTAACCATATACCAAAGACATACACCAATATAACCATAAAAAATTCATCACTCTATCCATAAACCAAATACCATAAACCTATACATCAAACCATGTGCCACAACCTTACTGTTATGTAGCCTCAAGCTAAACCAACAACTTCAGCAACACACCACAACGAAAAGACCAATACCCATATGCCAAATACCAACAAAAAAATACCAACTGTATCCCTCAACAAATATGATATATGAAGCAATATTGAACATTCAATACCATCTCAAGAGATAAACCCTAGCTCACAAAAAATACCTCAAAAAAGATGTGCCATATCTCTCATAAATAGACCCCAACCATGTTGCTTCCGTGATTTTTCTGCCGCACATTTTCTACCACGATGTTTCTGCTGTGATTTTCCTGCTGTATGTTTTCTTCCGCGATTTTTCTGCCGCACTTTTTCTACCGCGATTTTTCTGCCACACTTTTTCTGCCATGATTTTTCTGTCGCACTTTTTTTGCCACAATTTTTCTTCCTCACTTTCTCTGTCGCGATTTTCCTACCGTGATTTTTCCGTCGCACTTTTTGTGTCACACTTTTTTTGCCGCACTTTTCCTACCACACTTTTCTCTATCAATAATACCTGCCCAAATAACCTTTCAAAAAATAGATATTCAATGATATTCAATAGATTCAAGTGTGATTAAATGAGATATCCTTTCCTCTTATTTATACTTTCATGTAGCATCCCACTTTCCTTATTTTAGGGAGTTCTCCATTAACTTTATTATTTAAATAATTTATTTTGCAAACACTTTGACTACTTTGACCTTTTGTGGCTTCTAGATGACTCATGAGGATTATCCAACTTCACATGGCCATAACTCTCTAACCGTGAGGAGTTATGTGACGTTCCACATACCACCGAAAATGGCATGACATGTACTATCCATCTAGAATAG
>SNQJ01S0151165.1:3686-13742 GCA_010110895.2 Picea sitchensis
ACAAATGGCGCTAGAAGGAGGGCCTGAAAATTATTAATGGCACGAGGTGGTCGTAAGACTCCTCCACCACCTACCCACTCACCTATAGTGAAAATAAGTCATTCAAACGACAACATTGTCCCTCAAATAGCAACCACATCAAGCGACGATCTACGGATCACAGTTGAACTAGTAACTCCAAATCCTACAGGTGATGACTATAGGAGATTGTCTGCCAATCTCTCCTAAGAACACACAGTGCCTTTGCCCGTTTAAGACAACCAAACCGACCTTTGGACCAACCATTAGATTTATCTGATATCAGAGAACAACTTGGAGGCACTAACCTCACTTTAAACCCTACAGATCCAATCATCACTCCTGCAGCAGGAGGATCTAGTATACCACCCTCACCACCTCCTTCATCCCCTTATTCTTTTGGAGAAGAATCCTTTGATGAAGGTAGTTCCTCATCCTAGCCTTCGACACCGCCCACACTAATGGCCAAACAGAACAATCCTGCTAGACCCTGGCTCGACCAAGATGCAGTGGTCGTACCCGGGCCGCAACATCCCTTACCCAAACACCCGGAGAAGTGGCTCCCTAAATTTGACCCGAACTCTAAACAGATTGTCGAAGATCACATCAAAAAGTTTATTTTAGCCATTATACTCCGTAACGTCGAGCACAAAGATGTCGTCTGTAGATTTTTTCCCTATACCTTCGAGGGAAATGCCTCTACCTGGTACTTTTCCCAACAACCCCATACCATCGTGTCATGGGAGAAGTTTGAATCCTGCTTTCTTGAGAAATTTGGTGACGACAAGTCCCCAGAAGTTCTATTCATGGAGATTTCTAGTTTAAGAATGAACCCCAAAGATAAAATCAAAGACTTTAATCAAATATTCTTAACACTAAAGAACCGAATCCCTACGGATTCAATACCTACCGAGAATCTTATCACATATTATATGAAAGCCTTACATCAAAGCATAGCCATTTGGGTTAAGAGATCTAAGAAAGATATGTTGTTAGAGGCCTTCGAAGAAGCCAGCCAGATTGAGAAATACATCCTCAACTTAAAAGACACTACTAGCAACGAAATAGAGACTAGTTCATCTTCCAAGAAGAAAATCGAAATCTTCCCTAGACCTGCCCAAAACAAAGCACAACCGGAAAGCTCAGATCTAGAAAACTTACAAAAAGTCGTTCAAAAACTGTCCAATCAAGTTATAGATTTGAAAAGGATGGCTGAAGAAGCTTCTTCGAGCAAAGGGCCTTACAAACCCCCATTTAGGAATCCTTTTCCCACCAACCGACCTAATTCAAATACCGAAGGCCTAAATCTAGAAAGCCTGCAATTCTCTATTCAAACGATTCTAGAAGCACATGATAACTTGATGCCTCCTGAGATCCCTGAGGAAGTAGTTGAACAAGAGACAATAGAAGAAGATGAATCCTCTCTGAACATCTTTGGACACTTCCGGATAGCATTTTTCAAGCTAATTTCGAGACAGTACATCCTTACAATACTAGGAGTAAGACAACAAACAAGCCTTCTTCTGAAAACACCACGACTTCTCCCCCAAAACAGTGTAAACCAGCCAAGACTAAATAGAGTCATGTAAACCCAAGCTTAGATTATGATTTGGTTGAAGATCTCAAAAAGTTAAGGGCCAAAATTTATGTTTATGAATTATTAAAATTCTCGTTTCTGCTACAAAAAATGCTACAAAATATTGCAGAGAACAACAAAAATAGCAATCCAAGCAGTAACAAATGTTTTCAGAACAACCCAAAAGTTCCTCAGAAGGCCTCCGCTAAGAATACTTCTGATCCTCACGAGAAAAGAGACCTTCCTGTAAATAATGTAACAAATGTAGATAAATTAGTTTTAGAGGCTGCGGGTAAAAAGCAACAAGCTTCCACCATTAGTACTCGCAGAAATGTCCCTCCATTTTTGTTAACTTTTGAAATATTCAATAGGAATGTGCACAATTGTATGGTAGATTCAGGAGCATCATCCAACGTAATGCCATGTTCTGTGTGTCAGAAGATTAATGCTGAAGTTCAACCATCCGCCTTAAAGATCATCCAACTTGATCGAACTAGTGTTAAATTTATAAGCGAATTAAGGAATGTGCTTATAAGATTATCGTCTAACCCTAAAGTTCATCAAGTGATTGATATTATTGTTGTAGATATTCTAGAAGTTATGGTTTATTTTTAAGCAGAGACTGGTCAGAACAGCTACACGTATATTTCGCGACAGATTGGTCTCACTTATGGTTGCCCGAGAATGGAAATCCCAATATAATCAAGGTAAATCATGAACGTTACCTAAAGTTCATAGTGACAGATTTAAATGATCCCAATGAACCGTTTACACCTTCTGCCGATTCACCCAAAATATAAAGGATGGATACCTTTTTTGGCAATTTCATGGCCGAAACTTCCGTTATCACTAACCCAGAACAATAGTCTGAAATTGTGACATATATGCAGCCAGTAGCTTCCACCCAATGGTCACATGCACTTGACAAAGATCAAATATGGTCTCTTTACTTTGACGGGTCAAAATCCAAGGAAGGAGCTGGTGCGGGCTGCGTAATTATTGATCCAGCAGGTAACAAAACCCTAATTGCATGCAGATTAGAGTTTGAATGTACAAACAACACAAAAGAATATGAGGCTTTATTGCAAGGCCTCAGGAAAGCATTAGATATGAACGTTCAAAATTTGATTGTCTTTGGCGATTCAGAAATTGTGGTTAGACAGGTAAAAAATTCTATCCACTGTTTATCTCAGCACCTTAAAAGCTACCAATCTGAGGTATGGAATTTGATGAATAAGTTTTCTGCATTTAACATAAATTCTATTCCTAGATTGAATAATTCAGAAGCTGACTTGTTAGCTAATGTAGCTTCGAAACTCTTTTCTGCAGAAGGCTTGTCCCCGAATGCATTCTCCGTTGAACTGTTGTTCAGGCCATTCGTCCCCGACAACATCATGAATTGGAGAGTCTTCGATGACGATCAACAGATTATAAGTTTCCTGCATATGGAGGAAAATTTCCAGGGCGTAGTGATCGATGAATGTACTCATGATGAAAATCTTTGTGACTTCACGGTAATACCAAATCCGAGATCTCCTGAATCTTCATCGGACATGGTAAATTCTATCCCTAAATCTGTAGTTAGATTAGAAAAATTTTATGATCTTCAGGACAAGTTCAAAAAATCATTGAACTGTAAAACGAATAGTTCCTCTTTAACATATGAAAAAGTAAACTTGGGAACCAAAGACAATCCACAGTGCATTAATTTAGGGGTGGGGTGTTCTGAACAAGAGAAGGCGGTGTTTATTAAATTGTTTAAGGAATTCAAAGATGTTTTTTCTTGGATGTACGACGACCTAAAAACCTTTGATCCCAACATCATACAACACGTTATTCCTATGAAACCCCAAACCTCACCTTTTCAACAAAAGTTAAGGAAAATGCAACCAAAACTCGAACCAACTGTCAAGAAGGAATTAAATAAACTCCTGAACGCTAAGATAATCTTCCCAGTTAGACACACGCAATGGGTCTCTAATCTTGTCCATGTCCAGAAGAAGAGTGGTGAAATCCGACTATGTGTCGATTTCCGAAATCTTAATCAAGCGTCTGATAAAGACAACTACCCTGTCCCACCCATGGAACAGGTCCTTCAACAGGTATCTAGTTCTGAAAGACTATCCTTATTGGACGGTTTTTTAGGGTATAACGAAGTCCTGATGTCCCCTCCATACCAACTTAAAACCACCTTCCGCACTCTTTGGGGCACCTATGCTTATAGGAAAATTCCCTTTGGACTCATAAATGCCGGTGCCACTTTCCAGAGAGCGATGAAAATCACTTTCCGAGGCTTAATCAATCAATCTGTTGTAGTTTACCTGGATGACGTTACTGTCTTCTCGAAAAACAAAGCTAATCATCTAGCTCATTTAAAATCCGTTCTACAGCGATGTCGTAAGTACGACATTTCTTTGAATCCAAAAAAATCTATCTTCGCAGTAGAACAAGGTCAGCTCTTAGGATTTATTGTATCAAGCGAAGGGATGATTATCGACCCTGAAAGAACTCAATTCATTTCGAAACTTCCCCCTCCCTCGTCAAAAAATTCTATGCAATCTTTCTTAGGTCAGATAAACTTTGTCAGGAGATTTGTCCCCAGTTTTTTAGAAATGGTGAGACCTTTACAAACTTAATAAAAAAGTATGTACAATATCATTGGGGACCCTTAGAAAACCAAGATTTTAATTCAATAAAAAAGGCCATAATAGACACTCCTTCTCTAATGAGCCCAGACTTTTTGCAAGACTTCACTCTCTACACATTCACTTCTGACCGCTCCTACGCTGCTGTCCTAACTCAGAAGAACTCTGAAAAAAATGAAGTCCCAATTGCCTTTATGAGCTTAGCCTTCAAAGGCACAGAACTTAATTACCCAACAATATATCAACAAGCCTATGTTGTTTTTAAAGCAGTAAATCACTTCCGATCTTATCTTTTGAAATCTAGGACGAAAATTATCGTCCCTTACCCGGCTATCAGAAATCTGTTAGTACAGAAAGAACTAGGCGAAAAGAGGGCGAACTGGGTCACCTCCTTGCAAGAGTATGACATAGAAATCACCCCAGCACAAATAGTGATAGGTGAAGGGCTATGCAAGTTAGTCGCTGACTCAGCGACAGGACAACAAGAGGAAAATGATATGTCAAATCCAAGACAACACCACCAAAATTTAATCTGCTGTGCACAAAACCCTGTTAGTCTCTGGTATGATGATATAAAATTCTGTCTTGAACATGGGTTAGCTCCCCGTCACCTAGATCCCACTAAAAGAAGAGCGTTAATATTGAAATCTACTTCCTTTCAGTTGATTAATGGTATTCTGTTTCGTCACAATTTTGATGGAGTACTAATGCGCTGTCTTGAGAAAGATGAAGCAGAAAAGGTCTTATTAGAATTGCACACAGGAGAAGCTGGTGGGCATTTTGGTGGATATACCACTTCCCATAAAGTATTAAGAGCAGGTTATTATTGGCCTACACTTTTTAAAGATGCTCATGCTTTGTGTCACAAGTGTGTAATTTGTCAAAAAGCATCCGGATGGATACAGAAACCAATTTCCCTCTGCAGTCTGTTTCAGTAGACTCCCCTTTTCAGCAGTGGGGTCTTGATATTATAGGTCCGATCAATCTGCCATCCTCACAGCTGCCCCATTAAAAGCTGTAAATACCAGTCAGTTAATTTCCTTTTTGAATTCAAATATTATTACTCGTTTTGGTATCCCTGACTGTCTAGTATTTGATAACGCTTCCTATTTTTCGTCTCTTGAGATGAGTAATTTCGCTCTAGAAAAAGGAATTAAATTAAAATATTCTGCCATCTATTGCCCTCAAGGTAATGGATTGGCAGAATCAACTAATAAAAATATCATTAAATTTATCAAGAGAACGATATCTGAAAACCATAAAAATTGGCATAATGCACTATTAAACGCAATCTAGGTTGATAGAGTGACTCTGAAAACTGTTGTGGGTAACTCACCCTTATTTCTCGTTTATGGAAGAGAGGCAATTCTACCACCACATATCCTTCTTCCCTCTCTGCAGCTATCGTAGAAAATACAAGAAGAGGACTGCCCCCCTTTGGAGAATCGAATTAATGCGTTGTTAAAATTAGAAGAAGTAAGGGCTCAAGCGAAACAGAAATTGGATCAACATCAACTCGTTAAAAGATGGTTTGATTCCAATTCTGCATCTGACAGAAATTTTGAGGTAGGTGACCTTTTCCTGAAATGGGACAAACCGCATGAGGGAAAGGAAGAGCATATGAAGTTTCAGAACTTATGGCTAGGACCGTTTTTTATTGCTGAGAAAATGGGTCCTAGCTCCTTCCGATTACAAAGTCTAGAGGGACAGCCAGACACCTATCCGGTGAATGGCCAAGCTCTAAAAAGGTATTTCACTTGATGACAATCCTGTGTACACTGTGTAAATATTTTTCTTTTGTTTGCTTTGCATTTTTCTTTGTTGTTTTGTCTTTGATTCTTCCCTTATGCTTACCATTTTTTATTTTTTATTTTTTTTGAAACACACATACCTGCATCATGAACTGTTTCAGACAAAGAGAACAGAAAGATTTCTCCTTTGAAATGACTACTGAAGATTGTTAAAAAATCAATTGTGATACTTTTCTGAAGTTTACAGCCATGTTAAAGAAAGCTTGTTGTTTTAAAAGCGTTTTTTGATTTCAATTTGTAACTGAAGCTTTTCACGATCATCCATAAAAAATATTTTTCTTATGTTGTCCCTGTTCCTTAAGAGAACAACTCAGAAGATGTCTCCCTGCCTTCGAAGGTCAGTTTATAACAAACTGTCTCTAGATCTTAATGAAGGACAACTAAAAATTCTCTCAAGGTCTATAATTTATTAAAATATGTCCAAAATATTAAGATTTTCAGCGTCACCCTGCTCGATTAAATATCTTTAAAACTAAATAAATCTTCAAAGAGCTGTGGGAAGTTCTTGTAAACCCGATGGGATTCTCAACAGGTCTGTTTTCAGTGGGTAAATGCATGCATGACGCCAAGATAACTTCGTCGGGGTACTGAACAGGCCCGCTGGCAGCGAAGCAATGTCGGGTATATGAAAATTCTCAGATATGAAATCTTTTGACCCTAAATATCCTTCGTTCTGATCTAAAACTTCTTGGTAGGATACATATATCGGAGTGGGTTAAATGGCATCCTTATCAAGGCTATGGACGCCTGCTGGCAGTAGTGGCTCTGTCAACAGTATTGAAGATTTTAACCTTAACATCGTGACTCTCTTTTGTTGAGATTGTCATCAGTTTTCGTCTTTTAAAATAACAAGCAAGCTGAAACTGGAATTTTTTATGATTGATAATGATGTTCAAATAGTTTCTTGGTTGTTTTCGAGTTGAAGTTTTGCTTATTATCCTAATCTGGATTTGTTCATTTGACAGAGATAACTGCTTCTACCAGTGTGTCGCCATTGTTGGAAGCCATATTAATCTCTATATCTACCAGCTGCCTACATAGGGTTTTTAAACCCTCATTACTCGTCGCAACTTTTCTCATTAAACGACACCATTATCATTTGCTTTTTGCGTACCTGCTTTTCGTTTTTGTTTTCACAACTGCAAGCGTGAAAACCCACAGTTGGAATTCATGTCGGTTACATCAAAGGGTTAATTATCATTTGGATTATCATGAACCTAGTTGTTTATATGGTTATAACTCCTTGGCCTCAAACACACCAGTGGTTACATATGTATCAAAACACCACCCATTTAGTGTTTGACTATTGTTAATATGGTTTTCATTTATAAAATCTTTGATGCAATGGTTTATTCGACATATTGTTTTTTGGTCGAATTGTGGATATGCAATTGTTCATTTGACTTTTGATCGAATTTTTGGATATGCACATAATGGTTTTTTAACTGTTATGATTTTAATGTATCATTACACCAACGTGTGTTCCATGTACAACCTGATATGATGTTCTTGCATGGCCTCGATCCACACCACTATCCTCGCACGCATAGCATTAATGCTCCTTCATAGCATTTTGAGCTGCCTTTGCATTGTATTGGGAAGCTCGGGGCATATGGATCTGTTACTACTCTGTCAAACCCTATCGCCGAATACCCTCTCAATTTTGTGCTGTTAGCCATGGATCCCGTAATGAGAATAGAACCCAACGGTGTTCAGACTTTGTTATTATTTGATAATGCCCGAGAAGACTTAGAGAGGAATGGTTGGTGGGTCTTTTTTGAGAAGTTTGAGGGTTTTAATTTGGCAGTCACTCAACAATTTGTGCTAACATTTGATGGTTGCAGAGCTAAAATTGGAGACATCCAACTTGAGTTAAATGAAGATTTCATCAGCTCAGCCACTGGTCTGCCAACCGTGGGACAAAAATGGTTTAAAAACTCTAAGGTTGAGGAGGTCCCCTGGTCACTGTTGTTTACCTCAAGGAATATCACTAGCTACGACAAAGGTATGCCCATTACAACTCTAAAACCTAGATGGCATGACCTATTAGCTATTGTCAAGCAGTTCGTTACCTGTGAGGGTAGATATGGTTTGGTTTTCTTATATCACTTGTGGTTGTTCATGAGTTTTATTGATTTTCCTCTAAACATGCCCTATTTTCTCCTTCGAAGTTTATACAAAATGGCAAAGCATTTTAAAAGGGAGAAAGCCGACTCCATCCTGTTCCACCACTGTTTGATTAAAATTATTATGGTTCATCAGTTGAAGTTGAATGGCGATTGTTGGGACGCTTTCATGTTAAGGAATGGTTTTGAAATAGAACAAGTTGACAAGTCCGTTGTTACAGAAACCCTCGTCGAGCCTGTCATTACCCCTCCTTCGCTCTTGCCCTCTGTGGAACCCTTGACCTACCCGGGCACTACCCAAACCGACGCTCTACCTGATTCATACCCAAAAGATGGTGTTAAGCCTGTTAAAAAATCTGAAAGAAAAATTGTAAGGGTAACAGTGATATCAATTACAAGGGTAAAAGGGCCACGCGTTGGGTTTCACGGTGTGCGCGAAATAAACCTAAAGAAAATGCAGACCAAAACCCAATTGAGTTAAGCGAGGATTCTGATTCAGAAATTGAATGGTTTCTAACTGAAGAATATCCATATTCGTATGGACTGTGCTCAGTTAAACCCTATGAATATGTGACGAACCTCCCACCGTGTCTTAAAGACAACCCCGATTTCCCTGGAATCAAACTCAACAGAGAACCTACAAGCCAAGTGAAAAATTCCCCACCTGCTAATACACATTCTATCCGGCCGCAATGCAATGAATGTCAGTCATGGCTCGGTCGATATTACAGAGATGTGCCTTTGCTTCAGTCTTGGATCAAGTCCTTGGAGGACCAGGTGAAAGTGCTAACAAAAGAAAACGACAGATTGCAAAACGTAGCTCAAGCTAATGATAAAAGACAAAAAACCACATGCTATGTTTTGTTTAAGAACATGGAAGCGGCCACTGCCATTGTGAACTCGAAAATTGCTTGATTAAAACGAATCCCTGAATCTGAGGTATGGTATTTTAAAAATAATTTTAAGATGATTTTGTTTTTGTTTTGAATTAGAATACAAGATTTGTTTGCTCAAATTGCATCTATTTTGTTTTGATTGATTTGATAAAACATGATTCTGGTTATAATAATAGCTAGCTACAGAATCGTGAGATTCTGTAGCTAGTTACTAAAATTCGAATTCTTTGATTTTACAACTAAAAAGCAATCTGAAATCGTGTATTCTTGTGCGTTTACAAGTACATACGATTTCTAAAGGAGATTGAATCACTAGTGGCATCTCTGAACATGCTATTTCTTTACATGGTTTTAGAATAGGCTGTTAGTTTTGATGACAATAGGAATTTGGGAGATTGTATTCCCCACAATTTTTGGAACAAATTTGATAATTTCCACAGGAAATGCTTTGATCCTATGGCCTTTACAAATGTATTATTTTGTAAACCAAAAACCATCGCTGCCTGGGAGCAGAAACTATGGATTTGTGATTGACAAACTTGAATGAAAGTGGATATTTGCACAGCTTTAGCTTCGATATATCATATTTTTGTTCAAGTTTTTCTCATTTTGACTTGTAATCAAATTGTGACTACTTTATATATCATGATTTATTACATGGTTGATGTGATGGGATTTATATAATGTCCATGTTTTATGTCTCTCTGATCCAGGTGGATATTGGTGGCCACCCACCTATTCCACTTGGACCCCCACCATTGCTTCTTTCAGTTTTTCAGTTTTTGCACAGTATTGATCCAGGTGGATATTGGTGGCCACCCACCTTTTCCAAATGGCTCAAAACGACTTTCTGGCAATTTTGGCAATTTACTATTTTTAGCAAGTTTTAACTTTCGGGGCCATTTTGAGGGTCCAAATGAAGTTTTTTCAAGATCGAGGCTCTCAATGATAGCTAAAGGCATGATTGAGCCCCCAAAATGAATC
>SNQJ01S0151166.1:0-13180 GCA_010110895.2 Picea sitchensis
AGGTAACCCATTGAGGAAGCTACATAAAAGTATAAATAAGAGGCAAGGGTCTCTCATTCAAATCACACTTGAATATCATTGAATATCTATTTTTGTGAAAGGTTATTTGGGTAGGTATTATTGATAGAGAAAAATTGCAGCAGGAAAAGTGCGGTAGAAAAAGTGCGACAGGATAAGTGCGGCAACAAAAGTGTGACAGAAAAATTGTAACAGAAAAAGTGTGGCAAGAAAAGTGAGGTAGAAAAAGTGCGGTAGGAAAAATGCGGAAGAAAAAGTGCGGCAGAAAAATTGTAGCAAGAAAAGTGCGGCAGAAAATCCATAACAGAAAAAGTGCGGCATAAAAATCGCAATAGGAAAAGTGTGACAGAAAAATCGCAGCAGAAAAACCGCGGCAAAAAAACCGCGGCAGTGGATTCATGGCAACAAAACCGCAACAACATAACACTACAAGAAGAAAAAATGTATGGTTTTCATATGTTTATTGTTGAATTTATGAATCAAGTTGAGGGTTTTCCTTGTAAATATGTTGGATGCCCTCTTGGGAGTTTATGGTTTGCTGTAGAGTTGATCTGAGGAAGATTTAATGAAGTTTAGTATTGGTTCATGTTTGAGGGATTTTGATTGAGGTATGTTGCTTAAGTTATTGGTACACATAGAGGTTGTATAGAAGTGAGGTTCTAGCACATGGTTTGAGGTACAAACTTGTGGTATAGTGTTTGAGGTATATGTGATTAGATCAAATTTGGATGATGAAATTGATGAGGGATTTTGGTTGAGGTACATGTTGGGTACATGGTTGAGACAAGTAGTTGATGAGTTGGCACATACATGAGGTGTATAGTTGATGATGTTGGTACATCTTGATGAGTGATAGTTTAAGTGTATTTGATGCATGATTGGTACATATTTGGTGCATGGTTGATGCACTCGTTGATGGTACATGTACAGGTATAGGTTGGTGCATGATTGATGCACTTGTTTATGGTACAAGTTGATTACAGGTTATTTGTACAGGTTTGGTGCATAGTTGATGCATTTGTTTATGGTACAGGTTGATGTATGGTACATGTTGGAATAGGTTATTGGTACAAGTTGTTACAATTGGATTATAGGTTCATTGGTACATGTTTACAACAATATATCTCACAGTGATAGGGTGAAAATGGTTCCATCATTCTACTTCTACGACATGGCGGTTGGACAGGGAAAGGACACATGGTTGTAGGCAAAGAACATAGGGGGTTGTAGCCTCCTTCTGGTTGTAACCATATAATTAGGGATTTGGAGCTTCCCTTAGGTTGTAGCCTGAGAAAATAGGGGGTTGTAGCCTCCTTTTGGTTGTACCCAAAGAATTGGGGAGTTGGAGCTTCCTTCATTTTGTAGCCTGAGAAACTAGGGGGTTGGAGCCTCCTTCCAGTTGGAGCTTCCTTCAAGTTGTATCTTGAGAAACTAGGGGTTTGGAGCCTCCTTCCAGTTGTAGCTGGAAAACAAAGGAAGTTGGTGCTTCTAATGAATGTAATTATTAAATACATATAAGAAAAAACATTCCATGGTTTTCTCCCTCTTTGGGTTTCCATGTAAAACACTGGTGTACTGTGTATGTGTGTGATTGCTCATTTGTGCATTGTTTATTTACTTTGCAACTATTGGATGATAATGCTACATTGATATAGCACTTGCATTTTATGGTGAAAAATAATTAAATTGCTCTATTACTGATTCACCCCCCCTCTCAGTAATCCAACAAACTTCACCATTCACAATAGAATATTTAGGTATTTTGCAACATCCAAAAACCTTATATGTTAACTTGAATTAGAGTACAACCATAATTCTTTAACTAATATTAGTTTACAATGGACTAAAAATCCATTGGTAAAAAAATCACAAAACAAACCAAAAATAGACCCAATTTTTTTTTTGGAGGACTGCTAGCCCTTGTGGACCCCATTTGCATTTGGAAAAGACTAAGTCTACCTACAAAGAGTACAAGACTTATCCAAAATTCTCTCACTTATTGTATTCTTTGAAAAAATGGAGTCAAACACAAGGAATTCACATGATTAACTCTTAAGGGTAGCTATGCCAATTGATTCTCTACACCAAGATAACTTCTCAGTATTAATAGGCTTTGTCAATGAATCTACAACATTCTTCAAGGTCTCAACCTTTTCTATCAAGACTTTATTATGTTCTACCATGTCTCTAAGAAAATGGTATTGTACACCAATATTGTTTGTATTGGAATGATAAGAAAGGTTCTTTTCTAGAAAAAATGCACTTAATCTATCACAAACTATCCTCACTACTTTCTAAACAAAACCAATACCTAAACATAATCTTTGCAACCATACAACTTTCTTACTTCCATAAGTGGCTGCCATGTACTCAAATTTTGTAGTTGACAATTCAATTATAGTCTAACTCTTGCTCATCCAACTAATTGCTCCACCAAATAGGTTAAAGACATAACCACTTGTAAATCTTTTGCAATCAATATCTCTAGCCTAATTTGCAACAACATAGCTCTATATCTCTATCTCTCTTTGAGTTCCAAGTCTTCCTTGGTAGCATATTGCATAATTTGAGTGTCATGTAGATAATTGAAGATTCTCTTTACATATATCAAATGTGACTTCCTTGTTTTTGACATATACATGCTCAATACCCCTACGACATGGGAAACACTTGGTCTAGTACATGCCATAACATACATCAAGCTTCCAACAAAACTAAGCTAGGGAACATGGGACATGTCCTCTACTTCTTATTGTGTCCTTGGACACTAATTTATAGATAACTTTACACCTACAATGATATGATCCTTGACCAATTTACATTCCTACATATTAAAACTTTACAATATTGCCTCAACATATTTCCTTTTATTGAACTAAAATTCAATGTTTTCCCGCTCTTTTAATTTCCATGCACAAAATAAAATTTGCAACACCAATATATTTCTTATCAAATTCATAAGGCAACTAAGTTTTGATATCCTTGATGATTTCCTCATTGTTTTAATCAATGATATATCATCAACATACAATACCGCATAAATAAATTGATCAACAACCAACATGAAATACACAAAGTGATCATCTTTACTTCTTTAGGAACCAAGTCCCAATACATAAGTGTTAAACTTTTGATATCACATTCAGCTTGGATATTGTTTTAATGCATATAGGGACCTCTTTAACTTGCAAACCAACTCCTTATTTCCCTTCACAACAAAATGTTCTTTGTTATTTGATGTAGATTTCTTCTTCAATATCCCAATGTGGTAATGTTGTCTTCACATCCATCTGCTCTACTTCAAGTTCAAAATAAACAACGATAGACAAAATAGATCTAATAGAAGTTAATTTAGCAACAAAAGAGAAAATATCACCAAAATCAATTCCCCCCACATGGGAATATCCCTTTGCTATTAAGAAAGATTTACACTTCTCTACTTTACTTTTTGCATTCAAATTCTTATTAAATACACATTTGCTGCAAATAGTTTTCTTCTATCCAATAACTCAACTTTATCCGAAGTCCCATTTTTATCCAAGGCATCCATTTCTTCAACCATGGCCTTCTTCTAGATTTTACGAACATCAATATATAGAATGAAACTAAAAAATAAAATAAGTGGGGTACACCCTTTTGGTTCCTTTCTTTCCTGAACCGATCTCCTCAAGATTGGAGTCCGAGGTTATTCCTCTTCTAGTTCATATTCTTCTATCAATTTATATTCTTCACCCTCCAACTCAAACTCTTTTGTCTTTGGTTCTTCTTCCCTTTGTTGGACTTCATGTTTGGGAATAGCTTTAACCTCTCTAAATACTACATCATGACTATAAACAATCTTCTTTGTTACAAGATTCCAAATTTTATAACCTTTATACCATATATATAACCAATAAAGATACATTTTGTGACTCTATTACCCAACTTACTCTTATTTTCCCTTGAAACATGAACATAAGCGTCACAACCAGAAAATTTAAGATGTTCAAAAGAGGGATTTTTACCAATCAATGCCTCATTCAGAGTTTTTTCCACCAATGTTGATGTAGGTGATCGATTTACCAAGTAACACATGCTGGTTTAATAACCGATATAAAATATACACAAACTTGTATCAAGTAAGGGACATAGGGAGTTTACACTCAATAAACCCCCGAAGCTGAAAATTCTATTCAATCAATCATTCACGTGTGTATTTTTATTCTACAATTGGTCCCTTTATATAAATTTAGGTGATCATAAAAACTATGTCATAATTAGATATTTAGTTCAATAATATGCATAACTATCTCCAATAGTATCTCCTTAAATATTTCCATGGATATCTCAACCTATCTTCATCCCTAACATCTCTCTTATCTCCTCATATTTGATTCTTGCATAGACTTCTATGCTTGGTATACAACACTACAAATCCATCATATAGTTTAGACTTTATTCACGATTCAAAAGTAGGAGTTAATCCTTCATACTCCCCCTTAAAGAATACTTGTGATTCAATCATATTCTTTTGTCTCTTGAATTGTCTTTTGAACTGGTCCCATTTTCATGTTTATATTCTATGATCTTTTTCTTCGATGCTCTTTATCTTCATATTCTATATTTTTTGATCTTCATCTTCTCATCTTTTGTCTCCTACACATCTTTGGTCTTCTTCATTCTTCATCCTGAATCTTTGTCATATTGTACCTACACAAATATAAACAACATGTTTGTTGAAGTCCAAATAAGAAAGTCACCATCCACTGGAATACATGGGTCACTAGGCACTGTATCCATTGGTTCTCTAGGAAAAAATTTCGTGTACATGGTTCAACAACAATTCTTCATTCACAAACATTTTCACTCCCCCCTACATCATCAATCATCATCCTAGGTTTTCTTTGGCTTACTTGTAATCACATTCTAGTTTTTTTGGGTTACCCTCAACCATTACATCCTTTAGGGTTTCATGTTGGTTTACCCTTAACTAATACAATTCTCAAGTGGTTTCAACTCACCACCATTCATTACATCAAATGGTTTCTAGCGTACCATGAACCTTCCTCTGTCATGAAAAATTACTTTTGGCCTACTATGAACCATTCAACAATCAAATTATGGGGGTATAATTTCGTCATCATGGCTTACATTAACATTGAATCAATACATACAATTTCAAAATTTCATTTCAATCTAATCTAGCCCTTATATAAATATTGGACCAAGACCTTTTTCTTTCAATCATCAAAAAACATTATTCAAGGAGGACCATTAAACTTTTCAGGGATGCCATTTTTCATGGATTCATTTATTTTGCATCTCAATCTTTGAACGCATGGTGTTCCTTTATTCTTACCATACTTCCTCATTCTTCATTCATTCATTTCTTGCCTCATCCTTCATTTCCTTTTTCACATGCCATTCTCTTCACTCCATATCCTTATTTGTCCTTGTCTCTTTTCTCTTCAACATGTCCTTGCTTTTTTCTTCTTTTGTCTTATTCTTTCATATTGTTCTTGATGCCTTATTCTTCTTTTATTTTATACATCTTTCTCTATCTTCTTATGTCATGGAGTATGCATCTTCTTCTCTCTTCATCGATCTTATTTCACCTACACCTGCAATCTTATTCATTCACATGAAATTATGTGCATATAAAAATATATTTTCTTTTGGAGTAAGTCTCCGGGGATTTTAAGGGTGTAAATTTATTTTAAAATGTAGAAACCTTGGTGAATCTTACTAATCCTTCATATGTCAACTATAAATTTTTAGCGATATTTTTGTATAAAATTTCTAAGGATTTTATTTGGCATTTTGTATAATTTTTGGTGAAGTTAAAACAATTTTTATCCTATAGAATTTGGAACCATTTTGGAATGTGAATATTTTTTTAGGGAAAAACAAAATGGAAAATTATTACATGGCGAGGTGGCCCCTAAAATCATTCCTGAGCGTCTCCATACAACAAGACACCTATGACACTATATTGGAAAACTTAATTGATGCACCAATGTCATGATTTGACATAACTTAAACTTGACTTGACTTTGACATTCACTATTGCTCTACCAAGAATTCATTACATAATAGATATTTAATTTCATAACTAGGATCTTTCAAGATACACTTGCACTTGACATGATTTTAATAATCTCTCAACCTTTGACTCACATTCATAAGCTTACTTGGTTTGAATCGACAATCTATATCAACTTATAATTTCTTTTCAACTTATCAAGACTTTTAACTTTGGATATCTATATATTTTCTCAAGACTATAACCACATAATTCTCTTCAATACAAAAAATCTTTGGAAAATGAATGCATGGTTTAATGACCCTCGAGAGACTTCCCCAAACCTTTTTGGACAAGAACCCTGTTGGCAGGTTTACAGTTGGGGCTATAGTTGTGTCATTGATGGCAAAATTTCTTGATGGCCATAATAGCAATGGAAAATAGGCTCGGAAGACATAGTAATTCTATAGATAGGAGAGGAGCACACAAATGGAGACCGGATATCCGACGTCGAATCGGCCTGAGGGTAGACCATCGTTAGATATGGGAGAACCTTCCACGTTCTTTAAGTGCAAAGAGAATTGGGTTTACAAAATCTCAGTAGGAGGACCGTCCATCTTTGGGCAGGGCATGTGGTCACAAATCAACATTTCGCTTACTTGAAAGTCAAAGAAAAGAGGTGCTATAACCTATCGAACTCCCTATATCAAGATGTGAAATGATCTAAACCATTGGATCCATGAAAATTATTGATCGTTGATCTAGAGAGCTCAATGCTCATTTGATTGACGAGTTGTCATAACTCATGGTCCATGATAAAATTCGAGTTGGAGGGAGGAGCTAGTGTAGCCAATAAATTTGAATATTCTTGATATGGAAGTGATGTCTTACACATAATCCACAGAAACGTGAATTGCGAAATGTAGTTTCAGACTTGGCCCTTGGTCACCACTAGTGGTTATGTGAGGGAAAGGAGCTAGACTAGCTAGGCTCTATTTTGGGAATAAGAAGTGGAGGAGTCAAGGAGACTCACATGTGAGAATTCCAATTGTGGTGTAGAAATGACTTATGGATAAGCACTTGGTCACTTGCGTCAGGTGGTCATGATAGGGAAGGAGCTAGCATGTGCTAAGCTCCATTTTAGTGATTGCGACATGGGAGTGTCGATATGTGATAGGGAAGGAGAGAGGCTAGGTGGAGGACACATGTCAGGAGGAGGTGAAGGCCCGGTAAATTGAGGAGGAAGCTGTAAGAGGTTTAAAGGGGGGCCCATACAAAACCACCTCATTTAGGACCCCCTCCCGTTAAAGGAAGAAGGTGGAGGGGGTCCAAAATTGAACCTCAACCACAGATCTAAGAACCAAATCCTGACCAGATCCAAACATGCACTTCATTACGGATCCCCGTTAAAAAGGCATAGCGACGAGGGGTATGAGGGAATGAATTTCGGTAGTTGATCTCATCGCGTGAATGTTGGCCTAAATCAACTTTGTTGTTTTAAAGAAATCGCATTTTCTGAAATACATGATCGGTGATACTTGGTGAGAGATGACAAAGAATCTTAGAGACATATGCTGGTGGATTGAAGACTCATCATAGAAACAACTGACAGATGGAAGTGGTTGAAAATTACAGTCAACAAAGGCTAAGGAATATTAACATAATGCCTAGTGATGATGATCACATAGGGATAACCACGGAAGAAGGCGAAGAATGGTGATGATGATCAAGCAAAGGTTTGGACACACCTGTGAAGGACATAAAACGACGAGGTGTTGAAATTTTGGAGGAATTGAAGCTATGGAAGTGATGAGTTTCAATGGATATCCAAGGAGGGAGAACAAGGGGTTATGGATGAGCGAGCTGAAGCATTGCGTGATGGGATGAAGAAGATGCATGGTGTGTATAAAAGAAAATGTAGAACAAAGAAGAATTGATGTTGTGTGAGTGATACATGTGTGTAGAAGCATGAAGCTACAAGAGATGAAGCATAGAAGAAGAAAAATAACATAGATGCATATCTATGAGAAGAAGAAACCGAGGTGTGCATTGGGAGCCGAGGAGAGAGAATCCCTTAAAAGCGAGAGGATGCAAAACATAGAAGACTTTCCCATTCACATCGCAGTCCAGGGAGCATAGAAACATAGCTAGCGAGAATAATGAAGCACGGTAAAGCCAGGCGAAACTATTGAATCAATGTAATAAATTCGGAGAAAACAAAGTTTTATATTTGAGGTGGTTGGGGCTGCAAAGGGAGAAATGTTGTTCTCTCTTATACAGGGTTGGTGCAGGTGTATTTGGAAGTTGGTGCTTCCATATAGTTGGTCTTGTACTTGGAACAATTAGAGTAGGTGCTTCCTTCTAGTAGGTACTAGAGAAAAACAAAGAGTTGGAATTGCTCTCGGTGACTTACAAAACAGAAGGTTGTAGCACTACACAATGAGTTGGAGCTCATAAGTATGATAATGTACAATTTAAGATTACTTATCATATAAGGAAGAAGAGTTTACCCTTTATGGGTTTCCTCTAGAAATATATGTCTCTATGTATTTAATGTGTGTGAATGATGCTGAATGTTTATTGTTTACTTCCATACATTATTGTGATAATCATTGAGGATTACATGTGGAATTTAAAAATTGATTTAATTTTTTTTTTTTTCTCTTCCCCCCCCTCTCATTTTTTTCTTAGTAATTTCAACAATTGTTTTCAGAGCGGGTTCCTTTTATCTATAGGTAGATCCTAGAGATTAAACATGTCAATCCATGAAGGAAATTCAACCAATAAGGTCCCTACATTCAATGGAACAAACTTTGCCTTTGGAAAGTTAGAATGAGAACCTACATCTTGTCTTTAGGTGCGAGATGTAAGGTTGAGAGGCTGGTTATGTCAAGCCAGTTGTACTATCTAATAAGGATGACAAGCTAGATTTCAACTTCAATTCTAAGGCTATGAGATGCTATCCCTAAGTGGGCTTGTAGAAACAAAATTTGTAAAGTTATACATTTAGAAATTACCAAAGAGACATGTAAGGACGGACCAGTAGCATTTGTAGAGGTAATGAGGGGTAAAGATGCAAGCAAACTTATAGAGTACATTTTGAACAAGCGTATTAAAATGGAACAAAACTATTGGGAGGTACTTTCTTAGAGTTGAAGAACAAGTAAATTCAATGGTAGAACTTGGTGAAAAAATTGAGAGACCCTCTTTAGTTAGGAAAATGTGAGATCTACTTGCCAGGATAGGTTAAACCCCGAAGGTCTTAGCTATAGAAAATCAATGATCTAAGGTTTGTCTTTGTCAAATTCTAGGAACGTTGAGTGCATATTAAATGAGGATAGTTAAAGACAAACCCACCTCAAGAGAAGAATCATTTAGTGATACAAATGGATTCTGAACTGATGAAATTGAAGAAAAATTCATTAGAAGACTAAGAAGAAGATGGTGTAAGTACCAAGGTAGCTTCCCTTCAAATGTTTCAAATGTGGTAGAATAGGAATATTTGCAAACAAATGTCCACACAAGAAACATGATTAGAACTCACGAGAAGGTGAAAAGAAGTATAAATCCAAGAGATTTGGCAAAAAGAAAGTTTGTGTGTAAAATGATGGTAGCTCTTTAGGAGACACATATAGTGACTCTTTGTGTGAAGATAAGGTCAATGAATTCATGCTTATGGCCCAAAGGATTATGATAAGAAGGACTTCGAGAGAAGTATCTTTGATGATGAAGCATGGATTTGACTTGGAAGGAGAAGCTGATGAGTGCACTAGAAGATCTTGAGCGGACTTCAGTATTAAGGCGAGAAAGTAAAACAATTGTTGATCTGAGTTCAAGAAAGCTGATGAAAGAACCTGATGAAGACTTTGCTTACACTTTATAAAAGTGGAATTAGAAGAAGCGAAGAAAATAGAAGACATTCTAAAACAATAGTTGCTCGGAAAAGAAGGCAAGATGTGAGCTCTGGAGGAAGAACTGAAAACTAGGAAGGAGAGTTGGAGAAGTTTCAAGCCATCGTGAGAATCATCAGAAATTATCAAAACCTCGAGAAGAGTTAGCCCACCATTACGAGATCAACAAAGGAACCAAAAGTTAACTTGGTATGGGTTTGAAGAGGGATCAAGCAATGGTCAGTCAAGTAACAATGAACCCATCAAAGTTTGTCAAATCTACCATCTGTGGCAACCAAAAAACCTAGAAACAAAGTAAATCAGCAGACAGGGAGAATTAGAAAGGAATTTTCATAAATGAAATTATAGATCAAAGAAATAATGTACTCTCTACATTCGAAATCATCAGCATGGAAGAAATCAATCCTCTCAAACAAGATAACCATTTTCCAGGTACCAACAGGTTTTTTATGGATATTGTTTTTCTATTCAAATTTGGTCATAAAGCTGTAAAATATTCTTTAAAAATTTAGATATGAGAAATAAAGACATTCGAGGTATAGATATCTTCCACAACAAAGAAATGAGACAACCAAGTAACAAACCATCAAAGACTGCAAATCACTTGATGAATGGGATAAGGGCACATGTTAAGCATAACAATAATTATGAACATAAAAATCACTATGATCTTCTAATTAGTGAAACATAATGTTACATCTGCCATAACTATGAACATAAATCTGTTGACTGTCGATTAAGGAATTATGAACCAGATTTGAATCCCTCCACTAAAAATGTCAAGGGTTGGAAGAAAAAAGTGGCAAGTGTGCAGTTAGTGTTGTCGACTCAAGACTAAGAACCCTTGGTATATAGGCGGTGGTCTCCAACATGATGGGAGACAAAGGCAGTTTCTATCTCTAAGTGAAAGTAAATTAGGAAACGTAACCTTTGGAAAATGATGCTCTAGGTAAAATAAAAGGGAATGCGATGGATGGTGAGTTTAAGTAATGGAAGAGGAAAAACCAAAGATGTTCTGCTTGTAGATGGGATGAAACATAATCTTCTCAATGTAATTCAAATGTGTGTGAGGAGGGATGTGAAGTGGTGTTCACTTCAAGGACTACAAGATAAAGTCTGTAAACTTAGGACAAGTGGTGGCTAAAGGCATAAGGACACAAAATAACGTATATGTGCTGAAAGAAGATGAGAAAGAGTGTCATCTAAGAAAACATGATGAGAGGAAATTTGGTTATGGCATATGATACTTGGACATCTAAACTTTGATCATTTAATCAAGCTCCAAAATCTTGAGAGGCATTAAAAAGATCTTCCAAGAATATCACAACCACAAGATTACATTGTAAACCTAGCAAGTAGGAAAGCTAACAGGGAACTGGATTTAAATCAAGATCTCTACTTCCAGGAGAAACCCTCCAACTAGTTTTCATATGGATTTATGTGGACCATGAGAGCTTGAGGAATGCACAAGGAAAGAAAATACTTCATCTTGATCATTGATGATTACTCGAGACTCACATGGGTTGCCTTTCTCAAAGAAAAAGGCTGACATTTGAGAAATTTAAAATCTTTAAGAGTTGCTTGAGAATCAAACATGCAAGAGGTTAAAGCTGATAGATCAGGGCAGAGGAGGTGAATTTATGTCAAGTGAGTTCAAAGGAGTGCAGCAGCAAGCAGCATGGTATTAAGAGAGAATACACAATCCAAGAACTCCACAACAAATGGAGTAGTTGAGAGCCAAAGGCAGAAGGTACAGCAAATGACTGGAGTCAATGATGGTGTGAGAAGAACATTGGTCAAAACCTACTGGGTAGAAGAAATACATACAACAACCCATGTTCTTAACAAATCCCACCTCGGACCACACCTTGACAAGACACCTTATGAGCTGTGGTATGGGAGACACCTTCAATCAAACACTTCAAAGTCTTTGGGAGTAGAGTGTTACATAAAGAATAATGATGAGAACAGGAAAGTATGATGATAGGGATGATGAATGCATCTTCTTAGGGTATGCTACAAGCATTAAAGGATACAGATATAATAAGAACATGAATTGGTTATTTGTATTGACATAAAAGTTGATGAAGGAATCAGTAAGAGAGGTGAACAATCTTGAATGACATAAAAGTTGATGAAGGAATCCCAGTAAGAGAGGGGAACAATACTGAATCAACAACAAAGGATATAGATGAAGTTGAAGCTGAACAGGTCCAAGAATCAGAACAAGAAGACTCTGAGCCAGATGAAGATGAAAATATCCAGATAGACTCAAATCAGCAGACAACATCAAATTCCTCCTCCATAATCACTCAAAAGAATCATCCTGCAAGTCAAATAATTGGTGAAAAAGACAAAGGTGTAAAAACCAGGAGAAAGATAATAAAAAACATCGAGAAATCACATATAGACTTCATATCCATGCTGGAACCCAAGAATTTTAATGAAGCTAGCAAAGATGACCATTGGGTTAAAGCCATGAATGATGAACTTGATCATATTAAGAAAACAAATATGTGGGAGATGGTTCCTAGACCTGAAGGTAAAAATATCATTGGTTCCAAATGGATCTTTAAGAACAAAATGAATGAGAAAGGACAAGTTGCCAGGAACAAAGCAAGATTGGTCTGTAAGGGCTATGCTCAAATAGAAGGACTAGATTTTGATGAAACATTTGCACTAGTATCAAGACTAGAAGCGATCATAATATTTCTTACTTATTCTTGTCATAAAAGGTTTAAATTCTATCAAATGGATGTCAAGTCAACATTTCTAAATGGAGATTTAAAAGAAGAAGTCTATATGGAAAAACCCGAGGGTTTCAAACTATCGTATAATCCTGACCTTGTCTGTAAGTTGAAGAAGGATTTATATGGGTTAAAGCAAGCCCCTCGTGCCTGGTATCAAAAACTAGATACGTATCTCCAAGACAAAGGGTTCAAGAGAGGAACAATTGACAACAATCTATATATCAAAACAAATGGTAATGATTTGCTCATAGTGTTGGTCTATGTAGATGACATCATATTCAGATGTAATAAGGACTCATTGGTACAATGGTTTTCTTTTGCCATGGAGTTTGAGTTTGAAATGTATATGATAGGTGAACTGTCATTTTTTCTTGGTCTGCAAATTACTCAAAGGTCTGAAGGAATGTTCATTTCTCAAGAAAAATATCTAAGAGAAATGTTGAAAAGGTTTCAAATGGAAGATTCTAAACCTGTGGGCACACCTATGGTTACTGGATGAA
>SNQJ01S0151167.1:12480-23126 GCA_010110895.2 Picea sitchensis
GATTCCAGTGGGGAGGAAGCCAACAAAACGCTCTCAATACTTTGAAAGTAAAGATTAGTCTAGCTCCTATTCTGGCATTCCCAGATCTCCAACAGTCTTTTGAAATTGAAATCGATGCAAGTGACTATGCCATGGGGGTAATGCTGATGCAACACATAAATCCCATATGCTATCATTCTGATACCTTTACTACAATAGTAATTAACTATCCAACCTATGATAAATAATTGTATGATTTAGTACAAAGTGTTAAAAAGTGGAAACATTACTTAATGGGAAAAGAAACAATAATACATATTGATCATCAACCACTACAATATCTACAATCACAAACTAAGCTACAACAATCAAGGCATTTTAGATGGATGGGGATTTTGCAGCAATTTAATTCGGTCATCAGATATAAAAAGGGCATTCATAATAAAGTTGTTGATATGTTATCAAGACCTCCTAGTACAATTGCTACAATCCTTAAGCAGAATTCAATTACTCATGAAAGTTACATTGAAAAATATGTCGAGGAGAAAGATTTTAAGGAAGTCAATGCAACTTTAAGTCATGGTAAAAGAGAAGAAGAATTGAATTATCATATTAAAGACAAACTTTTGTATCATTTGGGAAAATTATGTATTCTAGAAAGGGAAAGAGTCCATGTAATAAGGGAGACACATACTTATCTTATAGGAGGACATTTTGGTGTAGAAAAAACAGTTGCTCAGTTAAAAAGATTTTGTTATTGACCTAGAATGCATGAAAATGTGTCTAAGTATGTAAAAGGATGTACTATGTGTGTAGTAAGAAAACCAAGTAACAAAAATCTAGGATTCTACACTCCACTTCCTATTCCTTCTAGACCATGGGAAAGTGTATCTATGGATTTTGTGGGGGGATTACCTATGTCTAGAAAAGGTCATGATTACTTGTATTTAGTTGTGGATAGTCTCAACAATATGTGTGTTATAATTCCTTGTAAAAAGAAAGTCCAGTTGAACAAACAACTCAAATGTTCTTTGAAAATGTATGGGTTCATTTTGGGTTACTTACTTCTATTGTATCTGATCAAGAGTCCAGATTCATGGGGAAATTTTGGTCAAGCTTGTGGGAACTTATGGACACTAGGATAAAGAAGATCCCAACATTTCATCCACAGATGGACGGGCGGACAGAGGTGGTGAACAACACAATAGTGCATCTACTTTGAGCATATTGCAACAAAAATCCTAAGCTTTGGGATGAACATTTGTGTTATGCACAACATGTATATAATCGAGCAAAAAATTCTTCTACTCAGAGATATCCATTTGAAACATGTTTGGGGTACTTGCCAAAATATCCTTTGGATTTTGTCTTTGTGAAAAACATTACGTCAGAAAGACACAGTGATGTGGACATGGCTACAAATTTCATTGAACAAATCCAGTTGATTCATGAGGCAGTATAGGAATAGTTGGAGAAAAGCCAAGCCAAGTAAAAGCAAAGGCGTGATATGCATCAAGTTGATCATCAGTTCAAATTAGGATATCAAATCTCGTTATACATCAAAAAGGAAAGGATGCAAGGAGAAGGTAAAAAGAAAAAACCAATTCGTTATGGTCCTTTCAAAATTTTAGACAAGATTGGTACTAATGCTTTCCAATTAGAATTGCCTCCATATATGAAAATTTATTCAGTTGTAAATGTGGAAAAATTGAGATTGTATGAGCCTCCTATTATCAAGGATCAAGGAGAGAATGTTCACATTCCTACCATAAAATATTTTTCTCCTGAGTATATGAATGAGTCGCAGGAAGACACCATTTTGGACAAAAGAGTCTATACTTCTCGCAGGGGCGATATGGAGTATCTTCGAGTGGGATTGGAGGGAACAAATCCAAGTCAGTCCAAGTGGATGGAGACCAGAAAAGTGAGGAAACAGTATCCTCACTTATTTACCAACTGATATGAGAATTTTGGTGGTAAAAAATCTTCCAAGTGGGGAGGAAGGATCCAAGAGGCTCCTCAAGTCCGGAAACTGCTCAAAAATGAAAGTTGTCAGAATTGGATGAAACCAACTCCATTGAATATGGAAAATCGTGTTGATTATGTCCATATATTTACTTCCTCAAACAGACACCATATGCGAGAGTTATCACACTCTGATCGATATCCCGAGCAAGCAAAAAGTCAACAGTCAACATGAAAAACGTCAATGATGATGTGGCATCGTGAAACGTGGTAGAGAAGAAATATGTTGACTAGGAAGGTGGAAGACGTGGTCCAATCAGGTTTTGACAAGTGGCACATTCGAGGGCAAGTTAAAACGGTGCCATGTGGCCCAGACATGGGCTGCCATGTGGCACCCCATCATTCGTTAACAATGGAAAAAGTAATGTTGGACTTCATTGGATTCGACCTCAAGACCTATAGAATTGGGAGAGCTTTGGGGTAGGATGGGTACCAACCCGCCTACAATGTGACTTGTTAAGCTAATTCTGCAATATAATATTTAAAGTGTGAGTATGTTGTGAGCGGAGGAGGAAAGTGTTGGGGCCTAGCCCCAGCCCGCAGTTACGTGTGCTACCTCATATAACCACACCCCGATGCTCCACTATATGGATTAGCTATGAGCATGGTGGCCACAAAATACAAGCTTAAGAACCAGCGAGAACCTATACCATATGAATCGGGGGTAAAGATCAGAGGCCAGGTGCATCATTCGGGACTCGGTTCTATTACATATTGACATGTGACTGGTGCTAGCGGAGGTAAGGGACTATGCACAAATCCTAAGGGGTTAATGCTTGGCCATATTAAGCCATATCACCCTGTATAAGGTGCGCATGCCTAGGCCAGAGTAGCTAGTTTTGAGTTTTTCAACAAAGTGGATATTTGCTATAGTTTTTCCCAGATTGGGCGTTTTTGGAGATTTCTTGGCCATTTGGAGGGGGATTTGATCCCCAAAAGAGGCCATATATTTGTGGGAAGTTGGGCTTCTCCAAATGAGCCTAAACACTATATAAACCATGCTTATTGATCTTGAGAGGGTACTTTGTATTCAGAGAATGAAAAGAAGAGTATGAGTTAATGGCCCATTTCTCGTGTTTTGAGGGGCATTAAGTCATGTTTTGAGAGGATATTGTTGAGGCATGTGTGTATCTGCACAAGGATTTCTTGTACAACAGATAAGAATCCTATTTATAATAGAAAGAGCCATTGTAAAGAGAACTTGAACATTGAAAGATGAATAAAGAGGTCCTCCACATGGAAGCAGACCCGAAGACGTAGCCACACATTGGTGAACTCTGTTAACAAGTTCTTGTTGTCTATTTCTCTTTCTTATTGTTGTTATCTTCTCTTATTTTTAGCATGGTCTATGATGTCTGGAATCTTTAATCATTCATGATCATCTTGTTAATGTCAATTTGTTATTAATTCCTTCCATTTTTGGATCACATACTTTCTCCAACAATGACTTCATATAGATACAAAATAACCATGGGTGTGGTGTCAAACTCATAATAATGGCCAAATAAGAAATGCAACACTAATTATTGAATAGAAGATATAATAATTCGTGTAAGAGATCTCACGAACATCTCATGCCTTTCGAAATTGCTTCTAGAAGATTCAAATTTGACACATACTGAAAGAGAATCGACAGGACCGTGTAGAGGATAGTTCTTTGACTATATAGCTAAACCTTGTCAGACAGATGACTCAATCCTAAAGAAAGAATGAGTAAAGTTAGAAATTGAATATATCCCAACTAACGAAAAACCATAGAGTACATTTATTGAGTTAAATAACTCGGCGTTGACTCAAGAAAATATTACTCCATCAACTTCCAAGTTTGCTTCAACTAAAGATCTCGCAATAATTCCATTTTCTAAAAAGAAACCAGCAACGAGACTTAACCACATCCCTATTTATGAATTCAATGAAGATCCTAAATGAGATTGGTTCATTTGTGAGAAATTATGGGATTTTGTAGATATAATCGACAAAGAAAAACAAATGGCTCAGTTTGTAGCCGCGCTTCGAGCTAGGGCTCTTACTTGGTTTATGAATTTCACTGAAAATAAAACACGTTTAGGGCTCTTACCTGCTTTATGAATTTCACTGAAAATAAAACACGTATGAAAAATGAAATAAAACATAATTTCCTGCCATTTTTAAGACATGAGATATAAGCCATTTAGTAGCACAAAAACATAAGGAAATCAACCAAAATCCCTGTGAAACTGTGCACAGATACAAAAAAAGATTCAAATATTTATTGAGTCAAATACCATATGCAGTCGACGAAAATCTACTAGTACAATGGTACCTAGTGGGACTATTACAAAATATCAGAGCTTCATTATGGATGTATGACCTTTTGACATGTGAATAAATCCTCAAAACTGTTAGGATATTTAGAAACTTAGGAGTTAGATAAGACCTACTTGGTCTAATGTCGTTAGGTAAAAGTGTGTTTGTTAGTGTGTTCTTTAGTATGCATTAATATGCATTTGTAGTTAGGAAATTCAATCATCACAATATGTTCCCAACATAGAGTGATCCAACGGTTCATATTCTTCTTGATCTTAATAGCCATTGATCCATGATTGGTCCATAATATCTATATAAATAGCATGGAGAAATCAAACTTGTTCTAAGCCATCTTGGATGGCCAACATCAATAGTATTTAAGAGGAAACTCGAGTACGTGTGTTACAATGGAAACAATTATTCACTGATAATTGTGGATGAGTCCAGGCACCATTCTCGAAAGATTGTGATCTTAAAAATTTCACAAATATCAGACTTGCCAGAATTGTCAGAATGTAGAGATCTATTTCCAGGCGAGTCTGACATATCTAGTTGGGATTTTGATATCTCAAATTGCAAAGGTATAATTCATAATATCAATGAGAAAGTGTTCAAATTTTGGAATTGAAGGAGTATGAATTGTTGTTTACCATACGAGATGAAGGCGACGATGATTATTTGGATTTGGGGTTTCTAGGTCCAAGAAATATGGACATTTTGATACCTTATAAGAAAAAAATATAAGAACAAATCTTTGGGACCAAAGGTAGAAATACCCATAAGAATTTATTCCAGACGCGGTGGACGGCTGAGTAAGGAAACTTGGATCCCTATTGACCCTAGACATGGCATGGAATTCGTTGTACTTTGTGGAACAACAGAGATAATACTCGTCCAACAATCTCAAGCGCTGATGAAAATAATATATATAGGTTATGATGTCCTAAAACAATAAAAATAACTGATATTCATGCATCTTGATGCCCTTACTATTTGGACAAAAGAAGGAAGTTCGTTTGTTACACCTGAAGGAAGAATCTTTATGTTTGTAATTTACAAGGTGATATTTTGGTGACATTTGAAGACCACCGACTGTCAGCCAAATTTATTCAACCCAAGGAAGGTAAAATATGTTTTGTCATTTACTTTCAATAATTAAAGAAAGCATTTAAGCAATGACCACTAATAAAGTCATACAGTCATTAACATAGAGATAAAACCCACCTCTAACACACATATTTTACATTGGAAAATCAACATCTAATGGGAATTTAAATAAGCTTAGGAGATAAATATAGAGGGGTAAGCTATAGCTATACATAAATGTGTATTGCTACTCACTAATTAAAAAAACAAAATTCACCTGTCCATGGCTCAATGGCACCTTCACTCATTGTGGACAATCTCCTTAACTCCTTTGTCCATTGATATTCAAATAGGTTGTCCTTTTCTAGTTCTCATTTCTTCTATTGTCTTCCTTATTTTTCCTTGCCTCTCCCTTGTTCATGTCCTCACTACAATGTTCACAATTTTAATACGATACCTTTGGAAGGCCAACCGTCATAATGGTTGGTTTTCACTTCCAATTTTTCCAAAGGAAAAGACAAAATAAAATAAAGAAAGACATGTTTGAAAATTTTCTAAGAGGTAAAGCAACTAGATGCTTATTATTATGTTTGGTGAGTATCCAATTCAGATCACACCTCCCTATTTGCAATCTTTTGGTCCCCAAAATCTTCAAATCCATTCAATATTCTTCTTCGATCATCAAGCAGACTCCAACAAATATCCAAGAAAGCGTTCCTCCACTATAGGATGGAAGATAAGAGTAGAGTAGGGGTTTCCTTTGGCATAACATTATTTTCCATCTTATGGTTGGAGATAATGTTTTTTGTTGTAATATGTTATTGGAAAACCGATACTCCTTGAGATGCATGTACAAGTAGCTCCTCTTTACCCTTGACCTTCACTCTCCAAGAATTGTTTTTGGTTATTAGGTTCTGGGGATGGAGTTATAGGAAATGTTATATAGATCTCGCTCACTAGATGGAAAACTCAGAGAAAAGGTTTTATTGAGCACATCAAGCAGTCTTTCACTCATTCACAATCCAAAGCATTTGTATCTCGATTACAAAATGAATGTCGAACATAATATTTAGCGGAGCTTGATTTTCTTTAGTGCTTATCAAAGGAAAGACACTCATGCAGAAATTAAATCTATGGTATGTTTTCTAAATGCAGTGTCAACATAGAGCCCCTTCACTATAGGCTACAATCATTCACAATGAATTAATAAAGTGTTCATGCAACCACATAGAGTTGCAATGTGTATCCACAGCCTTCAATAGTGACCTCGCTTCTACCAAACAAGCAATGTAAATGCAAGAGAGAAAGAAAGTGTATGTGATATGGTGATCATTGGGGTGTCTTTTTGCGCTGCACCAATAGTAGCAAGGCTTCTCCAAGGGCAACAATCCCAATATTTCACCTACTCTAATGGTCAATCAAGGAATTCAAAAGATGTGTTTCACTCATGAACTATGGCCTTTAGTGGGGGACTTTCCCTAATGGACAAGAAAATAAAAGCATGTATATGGAAAAATAAATAATGAACAACAACTATAGAAAAAGAACTTGAAATTACTAATCAATTGAATCTATATACGATCTTGCAAATAAATGAAGAATATAAACAAATATACTTAACACATACACTATGAAAATAAAAACCAACACGGATCGAATTGGCGGGACCTCCTATTAGGATCCATCCCTAACCCCTCATAGTTAGTTATTAGTTATTTTTCATTGAGAACAACACTTGGGAAGATACTCTCTATTACCTGGGTAATCAATTATTACTCGAGCCTCCTTAGTTGCTTCCCTGTGATATTGGGCCGAGTAATATTGTTGACCCTGCACGTATATCAGAGAGGTATAACATAGGGAAAAACCTTGTCTATAGGTACCCTGAAACATACCATAACATTGGAGAAAGACACAGAATAGAAAAATAACAGCATTGAAAGAGCACATACAAGATCCATTTCCACGCAACCTAGCCTCCTGCATTGCGGTTGCAAAATTCCTACATATTTTTTCCTGTTAAGAATTTGGACATTTTGACACTACATAATTATTCAGATCGGAGTATAACTCTGTAAGATTTAAACAAAAAGTATGTGGACTAACAACACCCTTATTTGATATATATCCCATTGGATTCCTCTTTTCTCTCTGATCGTAGTGATACCCATCATTTTTAAGCCTTTTTTGGACTCGACCCCCTTACACCCTTATTTGAGACCTATCCCATTGGCTTCCTCTTTTCTCCCTGATCTCGGTGATACCTATGCTTTTTAAGACTTTTTGTGGAACCAATATCCTTCCCGACACCATTATTTGGCACCTAGCACTCTCCCTAAGCCTCCACAATGGGACCTACCAGTCACTCTCAGACTAGGGATGAGTGGGACCCTAAGGTAACCCAACTATATGAATATTTATTTGAGCTCAAAAAAGATATGGGGGACCTTAACCAACTCAAGAAGTGATTTGAAGACATGGATGACATAAAGAAAAATGTGCAAGCCATTTCCCAATACCTTGGATTACTTGACAAGGGTAAGCAACCCAAGTACCACTCTGAAGCTCCTCATTCTTCTCATTATGAGAATACTCATAATTCCCACTTCCCTTGGGGTCCTCCAAACTCCAGGAATAAGTTGCCAAAAGTGGAGATGCATAAATTTGATGGATTTTACCCAATTGGGCGGGTTTCCCAATTGGAACACTACTTCTCCCTCCATGATATTAAGGATGATGATACCAAACTCCATGTAGGAGTTACGTACTTAGATCAAGAATGTTGGAAATGGTGGCAATGACATAAGAAATGTTATCCAGAACATCCCAATTGGAACATGTTCACCAAAGCTGTCTGTGCACATTTTGATAAGGAATATCATTATTTGGAGTACCTCACCAAGATAAAACAAACAAGGTCATATTCCTATTTCATCACATCATTTGAACAATTGGCTATCGGAACTGAGGGATTATCTGATGAATTTTATCTTCAATGTTTCATAAGTGGCTTAAAGGACGAAATTTGTGCTCATGTTTGCATGCATCATCCTATTACTTGGTTACAGGTGTGCAAATTAGCATTGGAACCTGAGACCATTCTTCAGGCACAACCGCTTTGTTCTTCAGTCCCCAATCATCCTTGTCCAAGAGCTACCACTGCTCCCACTCAAACCTTGAAGATTCAAAAGGTGTCTCTAATAGAAATGGTAGAATGTAGGAAACAAGGGATTTGTTATTACTATGATGAAAAATATGCACCAGGACATAAATTTTGTGAATATAAGTTCTTCCAGATTGATGGGTTTGAGGATTAAATGTTAGATGAGGCCCTTGAGCCAGAGGATACTGATCCCACCCTACCCCTCTTAGAAGCCATTGAACCTCCCGAGGTACCGAAAGAACATGCCATCTCTCTCCATGCCCTTGCTAGTATTTATTCTTCACAGACATTAAATATCAAAGGATACATCAAATGATGTCTAGTAGTAGTGTTATTTGATAACGACATCACCCATATTTTTATTCATTGTAGGGTCCTCAATGATGTCAATTGTTTTATTCGACCAATTTCAAATTTTAAAATTCTCATAGCTAATGGTGGTACAATGAAATGTGGGGGATTTTGTTGAGAATTTTAAACTCCAAATGGGAGATTATGCCCTGACAACTCACATGTTTTCAGCTTGATAACAAAATAAGTGGTTGACCAAAATTTTGGACTATGATTATGAGATCATCTATAATAAAGGAAAGGACAATGTCACGGAAGATGTGTTGTCCATACAATATGAAGATGGAAGTTCACTCTTTTCTCTATCATTACCAATCCCTCATTGGATTGATGAAGTTCGGCATGACTGACTCACCCATCCCACTATCTCGCAAATAATTCAACAACTTCAAGTTGATACTAGCCCTCTCACTCGCTATACTTGGCAAGCCAATGTACTCAAGGAACACAATTGAACATGAGAATAACATACCACCCAAAGACAGATGGCCAAACTAAAGTGGTCAATAAGTGTTTGGAAACTTACTTACGTTATTTTGTTTAAGACAAACAACATCAATGGGTGCAATGGTTACCACAAGAAGAATGGTAGTACAACACTTCTTATCATACAACCACCAGAATGACACCATATGAAACAATGTATGGACAACAACCCCCTATAGTCACTTCCTATCTTCTAGAAACATCAAAGGTACACGATATTGAAAAGTTGTTGCAAGGTAGGGCAGTTACCCTCGTGGCTCTAAAGGAAAACCTCCACATGGTCCAAATTAGTATGAAGCAACAAGATGACCAACAATGCTCTCAAAGGGTTTTCAAAGAGGGTGATCAGGTGTTTCTCAGACTCCAACCTTACAAGAAAACATCATTCAAATCTCAGGGCCACCACAAGTTGGAACCCAAATTTTATGGCCCCTATCAAATTCACAAATGCATTGTTTCAGTTTCGTACAAACTTGCAATTCCAATGGCCTCCAAAATACATTTGGTGTTCCATGTTTCTTGTTTGAAGAAAGTGGTGGGTCAGAATTGTAGGGTTCAAACCATCTTACTTGAACTAGATGAAGAAGGCTCCATTTGGCTACATCACAAATCTTTCCTCAACATGTGAGAGTGTCACATGAGGGGCTGAACTATCAAAGAAGTTTTGATCAAATGGAAGGACACATCTCCAGAGGATGCAACTTGGGAACCAGTTTCCATCCTTCAACAATTTCTACATCTTTAACCTTGAGGACAAGGCTCCTTTTGAAGGGGAAGGGCATGTTAGGATCCGTCCATAACCCCTTGTAGTTAGTCATTAGTTAGTTGTCATTGTAATAAGTGGTCAACCCTCATTATTATCGGGACCAAAAGTAGTTAATAATTAATTATGGATAACCCATGGTATTGGCCCATTGTATTTTTGGTTGTGAACCATATTTAAATAATACATCTCTCCATTGTATGTTGCTCAGTATTATTGTAAGAGAGATTTGCTCATTTGTAGGTTGCCTTCTCGAAGAAGCAAGCGAGCTAAGCTTTTTGTGATATCAATATTATATTTTTGCTCTATATTTGATGTTCCTATTACTTGCGCAGTATATTTTCTTATTTTGTTAACTGTTCCAAGTATATCACACCTCCTAAACAATATCATGCTATGGAAGAAGCTAAAAAATTGACAATAGAGCAGGGATGATTTTAAGGATGGAAATTTATATTAAAATGTAGAAACATGGGCTAATCTTACTAATCCTTAATATGAAAAATG
>SNQJ01S0151168.1:0-20362 GCA_010110895.2 Picea sitchensis
AGGTTACTAAGACTTGCACCTTCAAATCCTTTTCCGGGTTCTTGGTGAGATTTCCAAAAAGGGTGTCTCGATGGGGAGATCTATCCAGGGTATTACCTGAGATGGATAAGGGTATAGATTTCCCAAGAATAGACTTGAAGTCTGAATTAATTCAATATGCATATATATATATATATATACAAATATATCTATAAACATAAGCCATACATGGTCCTTCCAATAAAAGCATGCAACCACCATTTCTGATCAAAACACCACACAAACAATATTATACTCAAACCATTCATAAATTACACAGACTATGAATATACATGTCAGCATATAAGTTTCAAGATGCAAGATGATCATAAATGCCAGGATATACATTTCAAGATGCAATATGTAAAACACTTATCATAAATAACACTAGATCTGATTGCAATTGTTGGGAGGGGTGCTCATTTCCACCCAACCGTAGGCTCAACGACTCCCAACGAATTTACCACTAGCCACCCCCGAGCTGAGACCACGATGCTGCGAGACTGCATCTCTGTTTTCCAGTGACCGAGAACAAAGGTTACTCTCCTTCTTCTCTGCTATCACTCACTCTGTATTTTTCCAGAGTTCTCCTCTTCCTCTCACATCTCCCCTTGATCCCACATTCTTCCTGCCTTTTCCCCTTTTGGATAGGTTGCGTGTGGCAAGGTTTTCCTCGCGGTGGTCAGGTTTGAGGACTCTACGGATGGGAATTTCACCCCCATCCCTCATTACTCATGAGGATACCTCTACCTACCAACCTAGTGAGTCATTTAATTCGGGGCCAACGAGCCGCTCTTGGTTCTCCAGGCCAGTGAAGTCCAAATATGGTATTGGTTTCGGTGGATGTTAATGCCACCTTTCCAGGTGCCTTCCACCACCTTTCTTCAGCCATCGTGGTCTCTTTTTCAGCACATCCCCTCTCAGCAATCCTGTAATATATATATTCATAATATTATTCACATTCATTGACCTTTTTCACAAGGTCCATTCACATCACACATTCACATTTCTGAGTTTGCCACAATACTTGGCCAGTATAGTTATTTTTACAGACTGGGGGAAACAGGGTGTTACACCTCCCAACAAATAATGACAAAACGTCTATAGTGCATACACCATGGCTAAACCTTCTCTCTCAGTGGTAGTGTAATTTATCTCAGTTGTAGATAGCTTCCTGCTGGAAAAGGCTAACAGATGGTCAATATCTCCTGCTCTTGGTTGTGCTAGAAATGCTCCTAATGAAATAGAGGATGCATTGACATGCACATGAAACTCCTTATTCCAATCTGGGAAAACCAGAATAGGTGCAATAACCATTTTCTATTTCAATGTGTTGAAGCTCTATTAACATTATGTTGTCCATCGAAACTAACAATCTTTATTTAATAGCTTCTCCATGGGTGTTATAATTTGTGCATATCCCTTAATCAACTTCCTGTAGTATTAAGTACGTCCCAGTGCAATGCATAGTTGTCTGACTGAGGTAGGGGGGGTAGATCAACAATAATGGCAAGCTTGGATGGGTCTACTAACAACCCCTGCTTACACACAATATGGCCCAACAACACTCCAAAAGGTGAAAAGAAGATGCATTTCTTCAGATTCAGGGAAATCTGACATTGCTTGCACTTATCCAACATTAGTCTTAAACATTCAATATAGTTTTGTAATAAGATAAAAACAGTCTAATCATAAAAATATGCTTCCAAACATTTGTGTAAAAACTCTTTGAATGCTTCGACCACCATCCTAGAAAAGATGGTTGGTGCATTCTTCAATCCAAAAGGCATCACTGTGTATTGGTAGGATCCCCATTTTGTTGCAAATGTGCTCTTATGGAGATATTCCTCGGCAATCCTGATCTAGTGACTACCTAAAAATCCATCTATGAAGGAGTAAACTTCTTGTCCTCCCACATTGTGTAACACTTCGTCAGTAAACGGTGTAGGGAATGGGTCATGAAAATAGGAATCATTCAGCTTCCTGATATTTACATAGATTTTGATCTCTCATGTCTTCTTAACTTGTACCACCATAGGACTAATCCATTCTGACTCTTCCACAGGTTCTATGATTCCTGCTTCCAACATCCGGTCTAGTTCAATCTTTACTTTCTGCTTATATTTGGGATTCAATCTGTAGGGTCTCTGCTTAACTGGCCTAGCAGATGGCTTCAAAGGGATATTCATCTCTCCCATGGGCCCTTTAATTCCCTTCATATCAGTGAACTTGGCTGGGAAAAAGTCTTGATATTCATGCAGTATTTATGTGATCTTATTAATGGTGGCATCATCCCAGTAATATCCAACATTAGCAAGCTTAGGTGCTTGCTTTGTTCCAATGTTAACTTTCTTGATTTTGATCAGTTGTCCAATGAAACGTAGTTCGAATCCTGGTCCTTCTACATCTCTCTTTCCTTCTGTTTCTGCGATGTTCACATTCTTAGGATCATCATCTTCATCGACATTGATAGTGTAACATCCTTGCAGTTTTTGAAGAGGTGCAATCCAGTCATCCTCTTCTTAATAAATAAGGAAGTTAGGTGCCTCCTCAAATAATTTCTGTCTGAAAACCTATAAGTCTTGATCTACCATAGGGTACTAACCTTCAAATAAAAATGTAGCTACGAAACTCTAGGTCATACCTTTCCAATCTGCAGTGGTGAGGCGTAGTTCTTCTTGAAGATACCAGTTGATGGGCGTTGTGTCCAACGTGCTGATGAATTTATGCACTCACTACTCTTGAGGTATTCTGCTCTAGGCTTCCTCACAACTTCGCACATGGTATTTCAGAAAACTTTGACCTGTGTATCGAACTTCACACCCTTCTACTTGTTTTGAGAAATGCACTACCATCAAAGTGCGACATTACACCCACTCTGTGATGTTCTGGTTATGTGTTCCCCACCATCTGGATGGAGTTTCTTTCAAGGCCTCATCCAGTGCCAACAATCTTTGTTTTACTGGTACAACTTCTTCAAATTCCAGTAAGAAAGTTTCTAAGTGATTCAAACCATCAAAGGTGGGAAAATTACTTACTGTTGTGTCGATCCAACGAACTTCTCTGGTCAATATAGCACATCTCCACACAGAGAATTCATACATTTTGTTCTATCATTTCTCTAGATATTCTTCTGAGTATGATGAACATGTGTTGCCACTTGGCCAGCTTGAATTCCCATTTGATGTAGGGTTAATGTAATCATGTTATCTTGTGGTCAATTTGTATATATTCTATAGCTCATATGCATGGTCTTCTTCTCTGATGGGTTCTATGTATCTTCGACCTTCATCAGTATCCAAAGGTGCAATGACCCTAAGGCCACCACCTTAAAATTTCATTCTTCTTTTATTTAAGTCAACAACAGTGGAGTTGTTGAAAGCCCAATCAATTCCTAATAGCACAGGATAAGGACAACTATCATCAACTATCTCAATCACGTCGAAGTCCACACATGTTCTYACCCCRTCGATTTACACAGGGACATGATCAAGCCTACCAAAGGGGCTTATTGCCTGTTGATTAGCCATCCTAAGCCTGATAGGGGAATAGATCAACTTAGGTTTTCCCATCAGTGCCCAAGTCTTCTTCGTCATAACATTGAATTATGACCTTAAGTCGAGGACCACATAATCTATATAATAATCTCCAATTTGAGCATTAAGGTGTAGTTCCTTATTTGTCCTTCTCTTTCTGGATAGTTGACATACTGCTTTATTCAACAAAGGATATACCCTACCTATCTCATACTGTCTGATCAAATTTTGTAGTTCTTGTATGGATTTTTCATCCTTAATCAAATTAATGAAAGTACATAAGAATTCCATAAACATGCTTACCTCTTTTCCTTCTCTGGGTGAGGCAGATTGATCAAATTCTAGAGGAATTCCACATTCTCTCACTTCTGGTTGTGCCTTTGATGAAGAAGCCTGATCTCCTCTGAATTATTTTCTTGCTTCCTCAAATCTCTTCTTCTCTTTCTTTGGATCAAACTCATGTGTCTTCGTTGCATCTCTTCTAACTCCTGGTTCTTTTGTAATCTTCCCTAGAGTCACTCTGTATTCTTCGGTAACAACACCTCTTCTAGTGATAACAACGACTCTTGGATCCACTCTGTGAGGTTCTGCAGTTTTACTTGTTGGTTCCCTCCTCATCTCTCTTGAAGTTTGTCTAACAGTGCAAGACAATATTCTATGACATGTTCAAATGAGTTACAATAACTGCAAGTGGTACAAGGGTTCTAACATTCCCTTTCCAAGTGACCTAGTTGTGCGTAGTTATAAAAAATGATCTAACCTCGACCTTGGCCCATGCCTCCTCCTTGTCCTCTTCTTTTGAATCCACCACGAGGATCGAAGTTTCCTCTTCCTGGGGAGTTAAACTGTGTAGTATTTCCTTCTTGATGTACTTCTCCTTGAATTCTATATGTGTCTCTTGATCTTTCATGCAAGAGTTCATAAGCCCTACAATCTTTCTCATCATGCTCCACAAATTTACAGAATGTGCAGTAAAGTTTGGTAGGTTTCTGGACATATTTTTGCATGTAATAGCATTCTCCAGGGCAATGTCTATTTCTACATACCTCGCACCAAGGTAGAGTAACCTTATTCAAAGGGATCAGGGCTCCTAAATCCAAGTACTCATGAAATAGAGGACAATCCTCCTTTTCATGGCCCTCTGATTTGCATCTAATACACCAAATATCTTCTCTTTTATCTTTTTCCTTATCCTTTTTCTTATCTTCGACCTGCAGTGATAAACTAGTTAGCTGACTCAAAATTTGACTCATACTTGAGTTGGACTATCCCATAGGGGTTGATTCTAGTTTCATGGCGATCTCCAACACCTCACTTTGTGAAGCGATCTTCTATTTCATCAAAGGGAATATGATGTGTGGTAGAAGGGTTGCAATGAACCACTCTTTGTTATGCTCATCTGGGATCTGAAAAATCAAATGACCTGTCATGGTCTTAAAACTTTGATCATACTCCCAAACATGTTCAACTACTTTCTGCTTGATTTCTTTTATCTCTGTAATGCACTGCGACTTGGAATTGGGTTTCTTGAATTCAACAATCAACGCATTCTTGATCTCGTTCAGTGGTTTCGGCTGTGCAACTCCTTGGACGGACTTCATGTACCAGCTCAGTGCATGGTATCTTAGGGTAGTACTAAACTAATCTCTCTTAACATCTTCGTCAGTGACATTATTAATACTCCATACATCTTTTCATAAGAACCAATGTTGATCAAGATCTTCAGATCCATCTCCCCTAAAGGTGGGTAACCTCATCTCATCTTCCATAGATATAACTAGGTTTCTTCACTAAGTATGTGTTGAACGGATGGTAATAGTTCTCTAAGTGCTCTGATAAATTAGGTTACTCTGGTTACTTAATGTTGTTAAACCAACAGGAGGCGTAATAGTACTTACTTCAACAGTCTGCGGAGTTCCTGAAGTTTCTGACTCTTCTTGCCAAGGTTCTTCAGTCTTCCCTTCTTCTACCCTAGAGGACTCTAAATATTCTTTGTTCAGTAACTCTTCTTCTTCTCCACTATATGATCCTTCTTCCTATGCTGGGGGTTCATGATTATGATCAAACAAGTTCACCAGAGGAACTTCTCTAAAGGTTCTCCCACTGTGTGTGTGTCTGACCTCTATGTCGTTGTCGTTGTTTGAATTATTGAACAATATCTTTTCAATCTGACCCACTACTATATATTCAAGATGTTCTTCTCATGCAATAACATATTTATCTTCAACTTCAATAAGTGTAAAAATTTCCCCCTAGGCCCCTTAAAGAAATATCTCTCTGCTTGGCTATATGATTCTACTCTATCAATAGAAAACTCAGTAATGTAACCTCCAATGGTACTATCAAACCAGTGATCTACTGCTCTTGACACGATGTTATCAACTCTCTTGACCTTCTTGATCAGCACTGACGTCCAAACCATAGGTTGTCTAAGTCTTATTTCGAATTGGGTATCTACTATTCTGGCTAGCCACTCGTATAGCTCCTAATGAATTCCTCCAAAGAAAATATCATGTATATCAGTAAAGATATATTTTCCCAAGCAATCTTCAGTACTAAGATTAGGGTTCTTATTTTGAGCTTCTACGAATTCCATTTCTTGTTCTTCTATCCACTTCTGAATCTTTGTCTTCGATGGAAACCACCTTGACATTCCCTCAAGAAGATCTCGATGCTAGCAACAGAACCATTTGTTGGCAAAGGGGCAGACCCAGGGTTCAACTCTAATAGCGCACCAACAAGCCCTAACTATTGGCCCTTTCGGAAACACCTGCAAAGAAAATGTAGTCTCACCCGAAGTAGCGATAGGGGGTTATATGACACAGGTGTCTACAACTAGAGGAAATGAAAAGTGGATCCAAGGAAACTCACACACGCAAAGCTAGTTATTCTTTACCGACTTAACCCTACTTCGCACAGTTATATCTCAGATCTAATACAATGATGCAATAATAGAGTAGTCATAAGGCGAAATAACACAACATCAGTCACACAACACAACAAGATATACGTGGTTCACCCTCTCTCTATCACTACGTCCAAAGAAATGTGCTTTATAATATATTAGATGAAATCATATAGTTCTATCTGCGCTCTTAGCTTGCATATCTCTCTTTCTTTCTCTTCTTCTCTCCCCTCCTTGCGCACCCAGCTGTAGGGTTCATCTTCGCACCCAACTGAAGACATTACAACACAGACTTCTCTCTCAACAATAACAACAATCACTCATCATAACATAATCGAACCCATCTCAGGTCCTCTTGAGCTTTATTTATACATTACAATGACTCTCGAACAACCTTAGGCCAAAACCTAGGTGTCAAAACCCTAAATACCAAAACCCTAGGTGTCTAAAACCTTAGGTCAACTTGACCCATGTTTTCAGGGCTTCACCAACCCGTCTTTCCTTCTTTCCTGTGAGGTGCTCCAAAGCATCCATTGGTGGATTTTTTCGCTTGATGAGTTTTCCACAATCCATCTTCCTTGTTGATCTGTCTTCCTCGATTTTCCCATCCAACGACTTGCTTTCTCTTAATTCTCTCCTTTTATTCTCTTTTGGCCACTTCGACCCAATCTCAGTCAAATTGTCTTTCGCGCAGTTCACACTTCACGCTTCTTTCCCTAATCTTCGCAAACTTTCATAGACAAGGGCCAACAAGCATTTCCATGGATTTTGTGGTAGGTTTACTATCCACATAGAAGGGACATAACTATTTATTTGTACTAGTTGAGAGGTTCAATAAAATGTGCATTCTCATGGCTTGTAAAAATACCATCAAGGGGTAGGAAGCAGTAGACTTGTTCTTTGAATAGGTCTAGGTGTACTTTGGGTTACTAAGGAGCATCATCTAAGATAGGGATACCAAATTTCTCAGTGAATTTTGGACTACAATGTGGGATAAAATGGACACTAAGTTGAAGAGGTATACATCATTCCATCCACAGACATATGGGAAGATAGAAGTAGTCAATGAGACTTTGGTGCATCTTTTGAGGGTTTACAATCAGAAGCATCTAAATACCTGGGATGAAAATATGATTTATATACAACACTATTTTAACAGAGCAAACCACACTTCTACTGGTAAGTCACCTTTTGAAAATTGCTTTGGGTATTTTCCACTGTCACCCTTAGATGTTGTATATGGACAAAAAGGGGGAGTGAGGGAGGACCTCATAGGAAATGCATTAAAGGAAATAAAATTTGTTAAGAAGATCAGGTAGATCCATTTGCAAGTACAAGAGACATTGAACAAGTCACGAGAAAAGTACAAGGTTAGACATGACCAACAGAGAACAAAGAGAACATTTAGAGTCAGATACATAGTATGGTTACGATTGAATGAGGAAAGGCTATATGGTTCTGGTAAGAATATTAAGGATTTTCGGTATGGTGATTTTGAGGTATTGTAAAAAGTGGGAGATAACGACTACAGACTCAGTCTACCCCTATACATGCACATTTAATCAGTAGTGAATGTGGAGAATCTCAAACTCAATGATCCTTCCATGTTGGATCAGGAGGCGGAGCAAGCCCTACCTTCCATAGAGGAATTAGCACCAGATGCTCAAGTAGAGTTGGAAGAGGACACAATTTTGTAGAAGTGGTATAGATATACAAGATAGGGGCAACATGACCTTTGGAATATTGGGTTGAAATAACAACTTCCAGGAAAAGAAAAGTGGTACTCTAGGCAGAAGGTAGAGGAAAAATTTCCTCACATCATTCATTAAATATTTTGGGGACCAAAATCCTCCCTAAATGGGGAGGTATGATCCAAATTGGATCTTATATTGTTGTTCATCTATCTTGATCCTTTCATAGTGGAAAAAATTGGAGGAATCAACTTGCAGGGCCATTTTAGGGCAGGTCCTAGTTTGGAAAATTGGGGTCTGGAACCTTCCAGAGCCATTTTAAGGAATTAAATGGATTTTTTGGGGGTTCTGTTGTATGCAACTTATGCACAACCCATTGTCGATGTTATGCAGTCTAATACCTTTCCAACGATGGATATTGCGCATTAATCAGAGATTGTATGCAAAAGTTATGCCTCCCTCAATTTGACCTTTCGTGTTGACCACCATGGTATGAGAGGATGCCACATTATCCCTCACTACTCACACATATGGGGCTATCCACATGCGATATTGCAAGAAGATTCTAGAAATTTAAAAAACCTATCACAATTGAGGGTTGAGGAAGTAAAAAACTTACCCCTAGATGGATATTAGGCTATGTTAAATGTTAGGCCACTAGGAGGAAAAGGAGTTCCATTATTTTTCATTGCATCTTGTTCCATGGCCGAACAAAACATGTAAAAGTGGTGTTCTATGAGCATTATAGAGAAGGAGAGATTTTTGTAGCAGCCATATAGGTCATATGCCAAATGAAACTCCACATAGACTACCTATTTCTTTGTACTTGCATCATTTATATACCAGAGAAAAGAGAGAAAAGCAGTCTCACCTTCTATCTCAGTTTTCTCTTGTATTAGGTTTCTCAAGTCATATCTTGTGTTTATTTGTGGATGGTGTGATTCTATTTTACTCTTCTCTATTTTCCACATTTTATCTATTTCATGCATAATAAGAGAAATCAATAACTAAATATTCAAATCTAAAGGAAAAATAACATTAATAACAAAAACAATAGAACATATATGTTGTGACAAACTATTCTAGTGGAATATCCACAATAGTTTACACATAAGAGATACTCACTATTTGGGGTGGCTTACCAAGTTATTCTAAATAGGCTCAATCACAAACTTTATGGCATCCTTTCAATATTTAGTTATTTGTGTAGAGAACTTAACATATTATTTATATAAATATTGTTTCTTTAGTGTCCTCAATGAGGAGATTCGAGCACAAGTTAGAATGAAAAGTCCTACTACATGGTTGGAAGTTACTCAAAGGGCCCTAAAAGTAGAGATAGTGATCAAGGCACAAACTAAAAAAACAACCTTTAGTCCCCACACTCTTCCTCCCAAAGTTACTTCCCCAAGCACAACTCTTACTCGTTCCTTGAAAGTACAAAGGTTGTCTCGAGCAAAAATGGTAGATTGCCAAGATGAGAATTGTTATAATTGTGTTGAAAAATATGCTCCAGGTCATCATTGTAAAGAAAAAAAATTGTTCCAAATTGATGACCACTAAGGCTCTAATCGAAAACATAAATATCGAAGAGAAACTGGACACTGGCACTCAAACTTAGGCATACATCGAACCATCATTCTCTCATGAAGAACCACTTATCTCCCTGCATGCTTTATCAAGCATTTCAAATGCACAAACCTTGAAGTTCATGGATTACATCAAGCACAAGAAATTCATAGTCCTAGTTGATAGTGGTAGTACTCACAATTTCATTCATAAGAGAGTGGTTGAATAAACCTATTGTTTTGTACACCTAGTGCAAAAATTTCAAATCAGGTTTGCCAATTGAGATATGATGAAATGTGGGGGCACTTGGCCCATATGTCTTGACTTTTAAGCTCAACATGTTGACAATCAAAAACAAATTTCCCCTTCCTACTATTGATGATCTCTTTCATGATTTTTTTTTTCTCTAAGCTTAATCTAAATTCACTATACCACCAAATTAGGATGAAAGAAATAAACATCAAAAGACAACCTTCACAACATAGGAAGGTCATTATAAATTTCTAATAATACCTTTAGACCTTTGTAATTTCACATCCACGGTGAACAATATTTTCAAACCCCTCCTACTCAATTTTGTACATATCACGAATTCTATACAGACAAAGGGCAATTATGCCTACGACGACTTTGATCACTAATCAAGTATATTAGAATGAAGTGCAAGTGCATGAAGCTTAGTAAAAAAAAAAACAGATTGGCTTAACTATTATGGTGATGAAGCAACAACACAAACAACTTTCATTATCGTCCTTTAGATGCCCTCCCAATTCAATTTCTGTTTCCAATCTCAACGCCAATTTCTCTCAACTTTCATTATCAACTTTTACCATATCCATCCCTTAGCAAATCGAAATTTGTAATATGATATAAATAATTTGTAATTGGTGTCTGTCACTGCGTACGCGAACTACCGGCAGAGAACAGATCTCCCAACCTACTGCGGCCTGCCAGAGACGACTGCATGCTGGAATCCATAGTGCAGAAATTAATCCTCTCATTTTCGCACCGACCAAAAATTATTGCAATGTGCAGGACTTGATGGTATCCAACAACAACGTCAAGCAACCACAAGGACAGAGGTTTTATAAAGCAGAAACAGACAGGCTGTATCAGGGTCCAAAGCTATCTAGACATGGAAAACTACAGTTAAAACTCTGCCACGTTCATTAAACAGATCTAGGTTACGTAATCTAATCGTTTTATGTTTTTATTTTTTTTAATTATTTTTTCAAACCGCTTTGTTTTGGAATAACAGATTTGAGTGGTTTAACCTACATTCCTTTTGTTTTTTAAAATGTTGAATCGATTAATACATTCAAAAATACAATATGAATATTGAAAATTGCGATTTTACTAACAATCACATTGTTTTTATACTATAAACGCCCGTGATAATATAGAAAAATTCTGAGAAATACCGTGCTATTAATTACATTTATAAGATTTTTAAGTAGTAGTTTAAACGTTCTATTATTTGGAAGTTTTCAGGTGACTTTTTTTTGTTTGAGTTTGCTTGAAATTCGATGAAAAATGGTTAGTTTTGCAGATTTGAGTGATTAAGTTTGCATAATCCAAATGCTTCAAAAGTTTTTCAGCAAGCTGAATCTATTTATACATTCAAAAATACAATTTAAACAACAAAAATTAACCATTTTTTTTATATTTACATTTCCAGATTCCAACCAAAAAAACACAGAAAGTAGAACTTTCAGCAAAAGCCAATTTTTACGAAGTTAGTGGTACATGCTGTCAAATTTATTCAAGTTTGATTTTTGGGAACATTTTGGTAGGCATTAGGGAGTTGCCAAATTTTATAGGTGTTTTTTTGGGTTTACATTATTTTGTGATGTAAGAAAGTTTGTTTTGGGGAACATTATGGTTGGGAATCGGGGATATGACAGTTTTCAAATTTTATAGCAATTTTATTTTTTGGGATTTGTTAGGTAAGAAGTGAATATGCAAGTTTTAGCATATCCGTACAGAATTTCCCAATAAAAAATGTGTTTTCGATCATTAAGTTAATATTTTTATAGATTTAAAATTTTAATTTAACATATTTTATTTTTTTATAAAAAATTGTAATAGTTAAGTTGAATTGTAATTGGGTGATCTTTTTAAAAAAAATATCAAAGTTTGACAATTCGGGTTAGACCTTATCTTACATCATATTAAAGCTCTATTATGGTACACCAAGTTTGATTGTAATATGAGAGTTATTATGTAGTTGGTATGGAGCTGAAATTTCATAAGTTTTTCAATTGTTTTCATCATTTAGTTTAGATTGTTGTTTTATTGTTCTTACCACATGGGGTGGTGTAGGGGTGATTTGTTGGGTAGTTGGAATCCTATGGGATCTGAGTTTTGGTTTTTTTTTATGTAACGGTGAAGATGATGGTATGAGGCAGGTTGAATATGTAATGTGAACATGATTATGTGTACTGATTATATATATAATATAATGAGCAATTTTCATTTGGAAAAAGTTCCATTGTAATACAATTTTATGGAAAAATACATAATATACACTTATGTGGGAAGATCGATAAGTTCGAGGATATTGTCCCGACACCTCCAAAACTCATTGGATGATATTTTTCTTTTTCAATATATTTATTCTGGATTATCAAAAAACATAAAGTGCATATTTATTTTGGATATCAAAAAACATAAAGTGCAAGTTGATTGTTGAAAACTTTTTCCCCTCTTGAATTTTCTGTATATTACTATGTTTTAATTTTGTGGAAGTGATAATCAACTTTTCATCCATGGAAATCAGTTCATATGTGATCTCAAGATATGAGCTCGTGAAGTTGAGTTATCATGCAGACCCATTAAAAATGAAATTGATTGATATTTCAATTTATATGGAAAACTTGGTCACTTTCAGGGCTTCAAACTTGTACCATCCTCTTCTACGTCTAAATATCTTTCCAACAGTATAAATTTTGCGTGATTCTGACACCCCGAGGTCAAGTTATGGCTTCTTGAAGATTATGACTAAGAAATGGTCAATCAAAATTGATCGGCAAATGGGGGGCCTTGATCAAATTTCGTTTTTCTCCATGAAAATTTGATTTTTTTTCTTCATAGAAGTTATCCCACATGCATGGGAGTGTTTGATATACAATGGCATATAATTTTAAGTGTAACATACACTTAACAAGAAACATAAAGAGAAAAGACTTTGGCCCTTTAAGGGCTAGACCTCCATTAGAAAATTAATTAATAAAATATAATTTTACATGACAAATCAACCCCCAATATTCCCATTCAACATTGATGAGTCAATCACTAAAATATCACCATGTGTCACCAATAAGAATAGTCGTGTGTCTCCAATAATCAAATTCCATGTGTCATAATTTCATTGGATGCCAAATATAATCAATAATACATCGCCATGTGTCACCAATAAGAATACGACATGTGTCTCCCTCCATGAGCTACCATGTGGCACCAATAATTAAATGCCATGTCATTCAATTATGGACTGCCACTTCTCGTATTTTCACAGGTTTCCATGTGGGACAATCTCATTGGTTAGGAGTTCATATATGATTAAAATAAGGTTTAGGTGTGAAGATTACGTGGGAGAATGAACGAGAGGGTAGGGGTGAGGTAAAGGAGTGGAGTGAAGTCGGTTGGGGAGTTCATGGGTTGGTAGGTGTGAGGGAGGTGAGGGGGTAAGCAAGAGGGCGAGTGATAATGAGTCCACCCACAAAGAGATTTAAAAAATAATCTAACTATGAAAGGGGGTAAGGGAAGAGTGTAGTGAGGGGTAATGGGTAAAAAAAATAAAATTCTAAGTGTGGGATAAACATAGGAGTAATGGAAATAAACTAAGTATAGAAATATGTATACTAAGAGATTATCCAAGACATGAATAGTTCCATAACGAATGATCATGATTCCAAGAAAATTTAGATTCTCTGCACATGGTAGAAGCATTTTTTGATCGCTTAAACACAAACATGGATATCATGAGCATACGAACTCATATTTTTGATCTGAAAAATGTGTGGTGAAGCTGAGACGGAGGGATACATCATGGAATTATAATCTTTCAAAAAAATTATTCTTTTGATATCATTTTTTTATATGAATTCAAGAGCATAAAAATATAGATGACCAAATTTTGGTCAACAACTAGCTCCAACTGTGGGACAGTGACCCCCTGTGGATAGTTGATAACATCAAAATCTCAAGACCAGTTTTCTTCTCTATTGGGATATAGAATCATCTTCAAAATAGATTCCTATAATTCTTCCTCTTTCATGGAGTTATATTGAAATTTCAATATAAATATTATCTTATTGTATAAAATGAAATTGAAGAAACAAAATATGTGCATACATGATCTACCTACCCTATCTTACTTGGAAGAAAATGGGCACCTTAGGTATATGTAGACTTCCAATGGATCCATTCAAGCATTGATTTGATTTTTGGAATGAACTCCATCATTATGGAACATATTGAAACTTGTACCCATGAGTCAGGGGCATTCTCAATGTCTACTAGGGAAAAAATGAACCAAGTGTGCTGAAAATTTGACTGCATTGTTTGGCCAACAATGCTTCTAGAAACATAATTCAATGAAGTCAATTCCTGGTTGCTCAAGAATACTATTATCTTTGATTGGATGAGGACTTTCCATTCATAACATTATTTCATCTTTCTCCTTATCTCCAACCACTTCCAAGGTTCTTGATTTATCAATAATATCTTGAAAAGACTCTTCTTTCATGTAAAGGAAATATTGCTCATTATTCTTCTCAATATTCATTTCTTTCACCAATTCTTCTTGCTACAAGTGTTCTTGAGGCCTTTGGTTGAAATATTCTTTTTTGTTTGGTGGAGGTTCCTCGATTTCATTCTCAAATTTGTTGCTTGAAATATCTTCATATGAAGTATATAGGAGATTGAAATTTTCTTCTTGTAAATTGGAATTTTCATCTTCATATTCAACAACATGACTTGACTTAGAAATTTCATCCAATCTTTGATTAGATTCTTCTTCAAAATTGGTTTCTTCGTTATCTTGCTTCTATATGGGAGAGGGTGGGTGGGAAACAACATTTAAAGCATAAAAAAAAACATATGAATGCATTATTGGGATGAACTTTTATGTAAATAAATCTTCTAACACATCCTAGTTGGTAATGGAATTAGGTATTACTGAGCTATACCATTCAAGAAAATTCCCCCATAGAGTTTGTAAGACTAATCTAAATGTAACATTCTCTTCAGTGATGTTGAAATCATGACATGTGATTTTAAAATTAAACAAGTGTTTCTCTACATCTTCTGAAGCATCCCCAAAGAATAAAAAAAATTCAATATAAATATCAGGCATTTGAAAATCTAATTATGGTAGATTTAAAAGGGTTTTATGAAATTGCCTCCTTCTTTTGGTATTTCTCCATTTTGTTGAGTCTTGTAGAGCCATTGATCATTACCACCTCTTTAAAAATGCATGGGGATTCATATCCTCGTGAGTTTACTGTTTCGGTCATTACATATTTAAATGTCAACATTTTTGGCAACCATACTGGGGAGACATTTATTTTGAAGATATTTGAGGCCATGCTTTAAATCATATTGAAGAAATAGAATCTCCATGGTTCAATGTTTCAAAAAGAAGATTCAGAAAAATTGTTGCTTGTTTTAGATGCAAGGGATTTATAAAAAGGATTATCAAAAGATGTTGCACGTTTTTTATAACCTCAAAAAGACCCAAGAAGCACAAAAGATTTGGGAAAATGAACTCCCTAGAAACTCCATTGGAAAGAATCAAAATGAATAATTTCATTCATGTCATGACACTTAGAGAGGCAATGACAGTGATGAGGTATGACTACTAGTGTCTCCTTACACATAGAAACTACCTTCTAGTGATTGGCTTGATGTACCATGGGGCACTAGAGGAGAAAGAGAATGAGGTGGAGCAGCTTTCGGAGGATTTGAGTCAGGTATCTCCTTCACCCATTTTATAGGGTGATCAATCATATGTATCAGCCTTGTCTTAGGAGGACATCGGTGACAGAGACAATTTGATGGAGGAGCATCATGAGTTGCAGGAGCCACCACCTTTCGAGAGCTCATTGACGACTCACGATGAGAAAGTTGAGAATGCACTCACAAATAGTGGAGATAGTTCGAATGAGGATACATCCATGTGGGATCCAGGATTAGATGGCACTAGTCATCAGGATACATCCATTCAGGGTCCAGGGCTAGTTGATACTAAGGGATTGGTTGAAACAATGAGACATCCATGGCATGGGGTGACACTAGAGGTTACATGGTCTACTATGGTTGATATTATTCATAGCTACATGATGTTACCAAGGAATACAATGGTAGGCAGTGACATACAAGGGACTGCAGTAGTGATCAGTATTCTACAACAGTGAACCGGGGTGCACCGAGATACACAGAGGGATGCATTGGAGGACAAGATTGGTTCATATTCGAGGGAGAATTGAGCTTCCAATAGAGGGAGTCCTACACCTTTTCAGTAGAGCATGCACATTATGGATTACACTCCCAGTAGCAGTTGTATGGATGATGGTGGAGATATCAGGGTCCATCACCAATATCGTAAGACACCTTTCATGATGGGTGGAAGTAGGAGAGATGATGGTGTGAGTGCTTCACACAGAGGGGAAATTTTCTAGGTAGTGAGTGATAGTATATTTAAGGTGGCATAGGCACACATGTACTTTATCAGCGGGATGACATGTTGGGCTACTATGTCGACATTTCTAGATGCACCAAGGACATGCAAGGCAGAATCAAGAGATATCTTTGAGAAGTATCAGAGAGAGTATGAGGCCTTGGGCGATGAGTTCCACAGAGCCATGTCTTTAGCATATTATTGCTGCATCAAGTGTGGGCTTGGGCCCCATGTTGTAAACATGCCAACGAATTTTCCATGCGGTCAGATGAAAATGCATACAACTATGTTAGGAATGTACATGCATGCACTCTTTTGTGAACACATTGTGTAACTAGTGGATCTAATTATTTATAATTAGTTAGTATAAATGTTTGATAGATTATATATATACGAGAAACCCATAGAGGTGAGAGTGCAGTGTATAGTGAGTGTGTGAGAGAAAGATGAAATACTGAGGTGTCATGTGTATGATAGGAGGGGATGGTTGTATGCCTGGGTTGGCTATTGTAAATCTCCCTTGAATAAAAAGGATATCGATTATCATTGCTTGTGGTCTTTTCCCTCATTAGGTTTCCACATAAATCATTGTGTCAATTGTCTGTTTATTGTTCTTGGTTTAATGCATGTTTGATCTTGCTCATTTATGCTCTTGTTTTATGCTATGTTTTGCTTCCGCTACCCAACGAGTGGCATCAGAGAAAGTTGGGCATGTGTCGTAGGTGAGCCAAGGATAATTGTGTGCATGTTTATTGTGAGCACAAGAAGATGTGATTAAGTGAGTATCAGGTCATCAACGCTCCCTAGGCAGTGTTAGAGGCACACTGACGCTCTCAAACTTAAGAAATTATGATTTTCCAAAAATTATCACATGTGGTTTGCACATCACAGAGCAATGGAAAATCAAAACTTCCCTATCCACACTAAAGGAACTTYGATCTCTAAAACTAGTGCTCCCTTTCCACCCACAAAGGAGCACMGATCTTAAAACAATTTGCATGGTTTAAAAAATTCGAGTGGTATAAAAGTTAAAGGTGAAGGGTTTCTTTGTCTTATTATAAATAAGACATGGGTGTTTAAAAGGTGGAGGAATCAAATTTATAGATGGAGGTGAGATTTTCTTAATAAAATAAAGGTAGGATATAATATAAAAAGGTGAAGTGAACCTTTTATGTTTTGGAAAAAAGGGTTTTTCAATATATATTTTTTGAAATGTTTTTTTTTAATTTCAACTTTGTTTTTTTGTAAGAGCCTGGTTTATTAGAAGTTGTGATTTTGTTTTTGGCGGTGTGTTATAATGGAGAAAGTGCAGAGTTCTAAGTTTGAGGAGGATAAATTCAGTGGTAAGAATAGCTTTGCGGTATGGAAATTCAATATGTGGGATCTTCTTGTGCAACAAGGATTGCAAAAGGCATTGGTTGGAAAGTCAAAGAAACCGATAAACATGATAGATGAGGACTGGGATGATCTGAATGCAAGAGCCCTCAGTACTATTTGTTTGTGTATTGCAGTTCAAGTGTTGTTTAAAATTGTTGAAGAGAAAAGAACAATAGGTTTGTGGAACAAACTGGAGAGTTTGTGATGCAGGAGCATCACCAACTCATCAAGCAAGCCAACACATCAAGCGGAGATCAGCTGGACAAACCAACCCAAAATTTTGAAAATACTTTGGGATTGTTGCGCAAGTCTTTAATGAACCATTTATGAAGGCGCATTTGTATATTGTATTGGAACTTGAGCCTTTAAGATCTCGTCCTTTGGTAGATAGTCGGAAATTAATAGATTTAATGTTGGTAGATAGGTTTTTAATTCTAGATTTGATAATTTAGAGTCCGAGAGGGAAAACGGATATAGACACCCTCATTGTACCATTGTAAAGTAGTAGTCAAGAATAGAGGAAGCATTCAGGAGAAGAGAAGAGCAAGAAGAGAATAGTGTATGAAGAACACCCATGTACAGGCATTTGAATTAATAGAAGGGAGCTTTGATTCAAACTCATGGTTTGTGTTGTTTCTCTGTGTATTGATGTTATGCTCATGGATGTTTGCTTCTTGTTATGCATTTGCTTTGTATATGCTGTGCATGTGATTTCATGTTTCAAACTGAAGTCTGAAAGGGAGAGAGAGTGAGGTTCAATTGTTTCTCTATCTGAGCCAGGAGATTCCTACAAGGTGTGCAGTTGAATTCGTCCACAAGGAGTGCGTTGATGTAGGCTCAGTAGTCTAACTTTTGTTCTCATTTGCCCAGAAGTGGAAGTGGGTTGTTGAAGCCGTGCAAGGAGTGCGCAGGTTGAAGCAAAAGTCTCATTTGTGAATCTGAGCAAAGGGAATCAAAGACTGCTTCTGCAGGAGTTGCGCAGAGTCGAAGGGATTCAACACTTGAGAGTTGTTGAATGATTACCGCGAGGAGCACGCGCAAGTTCCTCTGAAAGAATCAGAGTGGAAAATCTCAGGAGGTATAGCAACTTCGTGATATCGTTAAAGAAGAGCGCAGGAGTTTGTGCCGAGGAAATTTCGAGCAGGAGATGAAAGCGCAGGTGTCAGAGGACAAGTTCTGAGCAAGAACATTTAACCCTTCTCAAGAATCTTCAAGGAGGAGGAATCGACGGTCAGGATTCGCAGAGGAAACCTGTGAAATCCCGTCAGTCGTTAGATCTTGGGAAGTTGCATAGAGTTTAAGCCCAAAGGAGCAGAGGAGGAGTCCCGGAGGAGACATCGTGATATTGGCGTCATCGGGTCTTCAGAGGGTAAGAATCGAAGACCTTGAAAGTCCCAAAATCCTGAGAAGGAATCCTATCCGTTGATCTCAGTAGGGCACGTGTCAAGGAGCCAGGGAGTCATCGGGGTTCGACATTTCAGGATTCTCGGTGACGAAAAACTCACGACAGGAGAAGTCGCGAAATCCTGAAACACGGTGGTCCCACAGTCATAGCATTTCAGTGGAGGAAAAGTGTCATCCGTATCGGGTTTCGGGACTTGGAAGGGTCTGTGAACAAGTGCATTTGAAATCGCGAAACTCCGATACGCGATTTCCCGATCACCACTAGAGTGTGGGCCATAGGCGCCGAGCATAGGATAGGTGTCAAAAGGTCAAGCCCTCGCAGGAGTCAATGCCAAGTGGCATCGGGGATCGGGAATCGAGGATTTGTGAGGCAAGTTGTTTACGACCTCGTAAAGTCCCGACGGGCTAATTCCCGACAAGAGCAAGGGACACGTGGGTGAACTTTCATCGGGTTTCGGGAATTTGTGATACCCGAACCTTTGAGTTCAAGACTCGCGATTACACGAAGTCTGATTTCAAGATAAGACAAGGGGGACCATAAGGAGAGTCCTGTGGGTGCGAAAAAACTCCCGATAAGGGGTTTTGAAGAGCATTTTAGTTCTTCGGGCCAAGAAAGGAGAAGGTCCTGGTGGGAGTGGACGTGCCCTGGGTGGCGCATTTGCATCAAGTGGTATCAGAGCGAGAAAATTTTGCTGTTTTCTGTAGCAGAGAAGAAGAGAGAATTTCACCATGCCACCGAGGAGAGAAAGACAATCACCCGATCCAGAGGATAGGGGAAACCAGAGAGGAAGAGGGAGACAAGCACAAAATCCAGAAATGGAGAGGTAGATATGTGATCTCCGAGTGAGATTAGAAGATATGGAAGCAGCGCAGAGACGCACAGCCAGTGCTGGAGATCTAAGTGACTCCGAAGGCGAAATTGAAGTTGAACAACAAGGAGAAGTTGCAGCCGAAGATGCAGCCAATGAGCGATTAATAAAGGCTATCGCCCTGATGAGTTTAAAAACAAAGATGGACATTCCAGCTTATGAAGGGAGTCTGGATGCAGAAGAGATTCTAGATTGGATTAGAACTCTTGATACTTACTTCGATTATGAAGATATCGAAGAAGATAAGAAGGTTAGGCATGCTGTCACAAAATTGAAGGGACATGCAGCATTATGGTGGGACGAGCTTCAAG
>SNQJ01S0151169.1:12311-23126 GCA_010110895.2 Picea sitchensis
CTTATATGTCTTGAAGAATTACATTCATTGGAAGCACCAACTTCCTTTGTTTTCCAGCTGCAACTGGAAGGAGGCTCCAACACCCTAGTTTCTTAGGCTACAACCTGAGGGAAGCTCCAATTCCCCAATTCTCTGGCTACAACCAGAAGGAGGCTAGAACCCCCTATGTTCTCCGACTACAACCGAAAGGTGGCTACAACCACTTGTCCTTGCCCTGTCCAACCAACTTGATGTAGATGTAGAATGATGGAACCACTGTCACACTATCAATGTGAGATATCGTAACATCCCCAAAAATAAAGTATTTTTGAAATTTAAATTTGTTGGAAAATTATTTCGTTTTTAGTAAATTAGAAATTGGAATTTTTTTTCCATTTATGGCAATTCCGAATTTCGAATTTGATAATTGTAATTAATTATTATGACTGTTGGGAAGAGATCGGATTTGACCCAACTAACTAATTGACTATGATACTTGTATAAAAACAAAATATTTTATATTAATTACAGGAGGACAAATGGAACAACCATGTTAAAATCAGCTGACTATGACTCCATGGGTGGGGAACATGTTGGAACTACCTATGGGCTGATTGTTACAAGTGGAAAATCAGGGATTTGGCCATTGACAACCGCTGAAAATTAGGGATTTAGAAAGCTTCGAAAATTCCCAAGGAGGGAAAAAGACCTAGGCAAAAATATTGTTTTAAATAGCATATGTGAGGAGGCATGACACTGCCAAGTATGCTGGGAAAGGAAGTATCTCTTGTTGTTATGAACACCATTTTTCTGACTCAGTAGGGAGTGTTCATAATAGCAAGCAGTCAGAAATGTTTCTCCTTAGCATACTCCTCCTTGCCTCACACTTAAGGATGTGTAACAGAGTTTTTTTTTAAATAGTAATTCCCTGGTAATTAATTTATAGAGTAGGGTGAGACCCGAAATGATAAGGAGGACCGTTTAAACAACCATTCCATTACTTCGAATGAATAGGGTAATCCTGTACATAAAGTGTTGTAAGAATCATACTAATATCCAGACCAAACTCTAAGTTACAGTTAGGCAAATGTTTCCTTTCCAGGTCCAATAGGAGATGGAGGAAACAACACAAAATGACTACATGCAAAATTGGCACACTGATTGTTCAACCTCCGGAAGGGTTACATAAGGGAACTCAAATACCTTTTGCACCGAGCACGCAGATGGATATCCGAAATCTCCGCATAGACGAAACCTGGAATAATCACCATCCGAAGGTTAGAAAATTCATTCAAGGAAAACTTGAGAAAACATGAACAGAGTGATAATTGTTTATTTAGACATCATACCCAAATATTACTTAACTTCCGAATTTTTGGCTCGCACATATTCCTTCCTTTGTTACTTTCCGGCTGGACAAACGCTCAGGGCCGAGGATGTATGGACAACAAATCACTGATGGGTACCCTCGCATCAAACATGGCCCATCATTAGTGATGCGTATCAATTCAAAAGAAACAATTTAAATTAATGCAAGGAAATCTTTATACAATATTCTTGAATAATGAAATATAATAAGAAACTATACTAAGTCCCTTTATATATGGAAGGCATATACTATATTAAGCGTAAAAGAGATTAAGTCCTCCTTTTAGACTAGAATACATCTAACTGTCAAGTTTAGTCTTCCTTTCAAACGACACAAACATGTTGAGCATAAAACGACATAAGCATATTTTCCCACGTGGGACATAAGCTACTTGACTATTGAGCTAGTATCAATTTACAGGGAATATATTATTAATTCAAGTTTGATATAGAAAACCCTCGCCACCGGTTTCAATTCGCAAGGATAGCGAAATATGATAAATAACATCTGAGAAATTTTAAGGGGCTTCTGGCTGGTGCTGTAAGCTATCTTAGCATGCTGAGAGTGCAGAGGTCTTTAGTTCAAACATTGACAACCGGTCGAGACCACAACACGGAAAAGATGAATTACACAATGCGTTGAACATTTCACAAAGGACTCTTTTGTGAGACTCTACCCTCCGACGAATAAACAAGAGATCTTTTACTAAAGCCTAATGATGGGTGGTGTATATGATAAGACAACAAAGAGTACGGGGATTGTAAGGTTAATCAAGACTTCATGAATGTATAACCTTTTCCATTATCCAAGAAGTAGACTATCAAAAAAAAAAACCTCACGTTGAACGACTCAGTAACTAGAACGATTTCTTTTAATACAGAACAATTCTAAAGAAACAAACCAGATAACCTTACCTTATTTGTGCGGAGTCCCAATGATAGAGGCCCGCCCAAAAATGTTTGGCTCCAGAACGAGTCCAAAACCTAGGCATTGAGCAGTTACAAAGATGGTTTGGTAACTCGACCTTAATCGCAGGGGAACACACGGAGCCAACGTCAAAAGAAGATTAACGAAAATGGTAGCCCTAGCGTCCATCTACTAGTTTGAGGATGCTTAATGGCAGTCCGTAAGTTTAGTACTGCCGCTAGGGCAAGCTGGTGAGATTTTGGAAGGACACTTTAAACTTGTGATAATCCCGAGGGGCTGCTATCAAAATATTTTAAATTCTCTGGTAGAAGGATCCTTACACCTCCTCGATTGTATCCCAAAGTTGATCCCATCTCAATCCATGGAAAATGGAGTTAGCAAATAGTTCAGTTTACTCATGCTAGTTTTTTTGGACTCGTGGTACTCAGAGAAATTTTGTTAAGGAAAGCAAAGTCTCCTTCCAAAAGTTATTTCGAGTGAAATGACAATTATCCCTAAATGGGTGAGGTGAGAACTGGTTCTTACCTACCATCTTCAAGCCTCATATTCACACATACTGAGACAACATTGATAACAAAGAGTGCATTAAGTTCTTTGCCACCTTACCAAAGAAAACGTATTGGCCACTCTAGAATTTTATGGAAGGGTCATTCATAAGACTCATCTCACGGTAGGCCTTGCTGGTGAAGTACTTTTGACAATGGACTTATAGATATAGGTTATTGCTTAACGTTTTATGGCGCAATATGTTTAGTAATAGTTATGTTTATTCATATAGAATTTCTGCATAAATATTTGGTGGCGTAATGTATTTGGCAATAGTTATATATATGTATATAAGTTGTTGCATAAATATTTTGTGGTGCAATGATATCTTGACATTAGCCATATATATATATATATATATATATATATGGTTGCATAAACACACTGGTATATTTATATGTATAGTTTGCTAAGGGTAGGAGTATAGCATATGTGGATAAAATAGAAAGAAACACTTATAGGATTTGAAGGAGTCAAGAATTTCGAGGAAAAGGTAAAGTCATATAATTTCACTTGTAAAATAGCCTTGGTAAGAAATAATGTGGGAGAAAGAAGTGTCTAATCTCCTTGCAGCAAGAATTGAGTTAAGCTTATCTCTAATTGAAAATCTAGGACCACAAAGAATATTTTTTTTTTATGGTAATTATAGGTTCATTATAGATATACTTCTGTAAACTTGTACCAATCAACTTGCACCAAACAACCTATACCAATAACCTGAACCATGCATCAACCATGCATTGACATGTACCTCAACCTGTATCATAAACAAGTGCATCAGCCATGCACCAACATATACCAAACAACCTGTAATCAATTTATACCATAAACAAGTTCATCAACCATGCACCAACCCGTACCTCAACCTGCAAACCTTCCTTAACTTTAACAACAAGAGACTAGCATTTATCATCAAATTTTACCTTAGTCTCACATGACTAGTTTTGGATTAGTCCAAAACCCTAACTTAAAATAATCATAACTATGTACCTGTAATGGATAAAGATATGAAAATAGTACACAATGTTCTTCAGTGTGTTTTATGAAATTCCTCCATGTGTCACTACTTGTAACCTCTCAGAAAAGGAGTTATAACAAAAATGACATACATTGTTGAATTCTGGCTTATTTTAGAGAGCGAACTTGTAGAGCATGCCTCACATAGAATATTTATTGTATGGATATAAAAATTATACACAAAATACTATAGGCTGTACACTAACCAATACATTTGGTCTTACTAAATTTGGATCTTTTATGAAGAATTTATGACATTTTTACCCGAAACACCTGTTTTAGACTAGTTTTAGGACTAGCCACAAACCTTTTTTTCCACGGAGTGTAACTCCAAAAATACAATGACCCACAAGCTGAAATTTGTACCACAACTACTTGGACAGGTTTCCTCAATGGCCTCCCTATTTCATGGTCTAAATCATTCTAGAAAAAACTTTATTGCGAAAATGGTGAGATGAATTGTAAATAACATACCTTAGAAAGCATCATCAAAAGAATTTATCCTCCCTTGAATTTCGGCCTTCTTTACTTCACCTTCCCTCTGAAATTCGCCTTATATATCCTTTTTTTACCTCAGTCACCTATAGATATTCAATATGCTCAAGTGTGATCAAAATGAGAGAGCCTTTCCTCTTATTTATACTCTCCAAATAGCTTCCTTAGAAGCATCTTCTAGGTCACTTTGCCCACATAGTCACCTATGTCCAACTTAGCCCAATTTTCCACTTTTCCATGTATCCAATAGCCACTTGACCGCTTAACCCATTTTCCTCATTTTAGGGTTAACCTTCTTATAACCACTTTCCATAATTAGAAAGTTCTCCATTTACTTTATTATTTAGATAATCCTCCTTGACTTTGCCACTTCACTTTATTATTTAAATAATCCTCTTTGACTTTGTCACTGCTAGCCTCTTTCTCATATACAATCATCAAGTCTTAGTATACCATCTTTGTATATTTTACATACTAGGATATAGTTGTTATCCTAAGTATGTTTCTAGATTGCTATATTGTCTCCTCCTACCTTATCTCCTAATGAGGTGTCGATACGAGAACAATTGAGGTGGTTTCATTATTGTATTATATATTTGTATCATTAATATGAATACAATGTTGAGAATTATGGCTTGAGGTCTTTTCCGCCAATTTCTTGTCCTAATATTCTTATTATTTAAATAATCCTCTTTGACTTTGTCACTTTACTTTATTATTTAAATAATCCTCTTTGACTTTGTCACTTCACTTTATTATTTAAATAATCCTCTTTGGCTTTGTCACTTCATTGTATTATTTAAATAATCTCTTCTTTGCAAGAACTTTGACTACTTTTACCTTTTGGGGCTTCTAGACGACTCATGAGGATTCTCCAAATTCACATGGCCGTAACTCTCTAACCGTGAGGAATTATGTGATGTTCCACATAACACCAGAAATGACATGACATGTTCTATCCATCTAGAATAGTATTGCCTGCAAATATATCAAAACTCATACCATTATACATAAAAAAAACTTGGGTCCATTACCCAAACCTTTGTGCTACCGTAATTTTCTACCGAACTTTCTTCAAGGGTTGACATCAATGACAACCAACCCAATTAATCAACAATATCCACCTTTGGCATTGATGGAAACACTCTGATGCAATACTGAAATCATATCTTGCATGGTCCCTCTGGAACCATGCCTGCATCTCTATGACCAACGCTCCCCCTGGAAACATGCCTCTGTCCTCTGCAATTGATAAATCTATCCCCCTTTGTCATCAATGGCAAAGGTATCTTTCCATTCGGGGTTTCTCCCCCTAACTAATTCGTCTGATCTCCCGACTTGAACTGTCCTCTTTATGGTGCTTCCTTGTGTACATCTAAGACATATAAGATAAGTATTCAAAAGAATTAATTTTGGAGTAGAAATAACTTCGAGTCTCTGGTGAAGATACTCAAAGGATTCCCATGGAAGCGGTTTTGTAAAGATGTATGCCACTTGTTATTTTGTGACCACATATTCAACTCTGATGTTTTCTTCTGCAACTTGTTCCCGTAGAAAGGGATACTTGATTGGAATGTGATTCATCTTGGAGTGCATCACCGGGTTCTTTGAGATATTTATGACGCTTTTATTATCACAATAGATTGGAATGGGCTCATCATACTCAACCTATATATCTGTCAGAGTTTCTTTCATCCATAGAACCTATGTACAACATGTTGTTGCTGCAATATACTCTACCTCAGCTGTAGATAAAGATATTAATGATTGTTTCTTTCTTATCCATGATACTAAACACTCACCCAAGTAGAACGTTGCTCCACTGGTGCTTCGTCGGTCATCAATGCAACCTTCCTAATCTGCATCTGTGTAGGCAATAAGTGATAGGTTCTTTCCTTTTGAATACCATAATCCAAACTCTTATGTTCCTTTGAGATATCTGAAAATCCTCTTCACTGCTAATACATGTGATTATTTTGGTGCTGCTTGAAATCATACCACCTATCCAATTTCCTGCATTACATATGGTTTGGATGTTGTCATGTATAGTAAACTACCAATCATTGACCTATATTGCCTCTCATCTGTAGACTTTGAATCATCATCATTGCTCAACTTTCAACTGGTTTGCGTGGGAGTGATAAATGGTTTGTAATCTTCCATTCCGAACCTCTTTAGAATTTCTCTGATATACTTGGTTTGAAAAATAAAAATTCCTTGGTTTCTTTGATGTATCTGAAGACCCAGATAGAAGGATAGTTCTCCTAGTAATGACATTTCAAATTCATTCTGCATGTTCTTTGCAAATTTCTGGCTTAACCCGTCATCAGTACTTCCAAAAATAATATCATCAACATAAACTTTAATTAATAAAATACTATCTTGAGTTACCTTGATGTAGAGGTTGATGTCTGCACTTCCTTTTATGAACCCTGCATGTTGCAGATATTTATCCAGTCTAGAGTACCATGCTCTAGGAGCCTATTTTAGACCATACAAGGCCTTCTTTAATTTACACACATAATCTACATTCTTTGACAACTGAAATCCTTCTGGTTGTTCAATGTAGACTTCTTCTTCAATATCCCCATTCAGAAAAGATGATTTTACATCCATCCGATACACTTTAATATTTTTGGAGCATGCATAAGCTAAAAGCAATCTGATTGCTTCCATTTTGGCAATTGGGTCAAATGTCTCTTCAAAGTCGATTCCTTCAACCTGTGCATATCCTTTACATACCAATATAGTTTTGTTCCTTGTAACATGTCCATCTTCATTCAATTTATTCCTGTATACCCACTTTGTGCCGATCACATTCTTATCCTGTGGTATTGGAACCAATTCCCAAGTGTCATTTTTCTCTATTTGATCCAATTCTTCATTCATGGCCTTATTCCAAAATTCATCGTTGTTGGCCTCTTCAAAACATGTTGGTTCAATCATAGATGAGAGTGCTAGGTGCGTTTGTTCTAGAAAACAAATTCTTCTTCTAGTCTCAACTTATGCATTCTTGTTTCTGATAATCTGATCTGAAGGATGATTCTTCTGTACTCATCTGCTAGGTGTCTTTGGAGGCACTTGTTGAAATTTCTCTTCTTCTTCTGTCGGATCCTCTTCATCTTCCCCTTATAATTCTTTTTCATCTTCTACTTCTTTTTCGTAAAGATGTTCCATTGATTCATTTTCTTCTTCCTTTAATTCTTCTCTACATGTTTCATCAATTGTTACGTTGATTCTTTCCACAACATTTTTCAATATCAGGTTGTAACACTTGTATGCTTTCCGTGTACTTGAGTAACAAACAATTACTCATTTTTTCACACGAGAGTCAAACTTTCCCATTCTGTCATCTTCTCTTTTGATGTAGCATTTGCTTCCAAAAACTTTGAAGTGCTTCACATTTGCTGGTCTTCCTTTCCATATCTCATACGGAGTTTTGTCAGTGTTGTTTCTGAGAATTACTCTTTTTTGAATGTGGACTGTGGGATGCATTTCATGTTTCCAAAAGATATCTGTCAATTTGGAATCCATTACCATTGTTTGAGCCATTTCATGTACTTTCATGTTCTTTCTTTCAACAACTCCATTATGTTGAGGTGTCCTAGCAACAAAGAATTGTTTTTTATTCCATGTCTGCTGCAGTAGTCCATAAAATCATTTGAAGTGAAATCTCCTCCATTATCATATCTCAAGCATTTGATTTTTGAATCCATTTCATTTTTAACCATTTCCTTGTAGACCTTGAATTTTTCAAAAGATTCTGACTTATTCCTAAGAAAACAAAATGTAGTCATTCTTGTATAATCATCAACCAATAACATAAAGTATTTCTCACTTTTTAAACCCTTTCTTGTAGTTGGTCCAACTAGATCAGTATGCACAATTTCCAGTGGTCTTGTTGTTGAATATTCTTTTGATTTAAACCTGGTCTTTGTTTGCTTTCCTTGTTGACAAGGCTTGCATAAAGTGTTGGTTGGTTTTGTGATCTGGGACATTTCTCTAACTGCTTCCCTTATGCTGAATTTGACAAGGTTATAAAAATGTATGTGACTCATTATTCTATGCTATAGCCAACTTTCATCTTCCTTTCCTAGGCAACACTTTTCATTTCTAATTTCACTTAATACATATATGTTGTTTGAAGTTCTCGCAGCTGTTGCAATCAATTTCCCTGAACCTTTTTTTTTTATCTCGCACTTTTGTGAATTGAAAGTAACTTTATGACCTTTGTCACACATTTGACTCACACTTAGAAGATTATGTTTCATATATTCTACTAGTAGAACATTTTCTTCCTTGGTATTCTTGTTCCCAATTCTAACTGTGTCTTTTCCAATGATTTTAGTTGAATCATCATTTCTGAAGGAGACCAATCCATCTCTTTCCTTTATTAATGTAAGAAACCTGTCTCTATCACCTGTCATATGTTTTGAACAACCACTATTAGCATACCAACCATGTTTCTTCTGCTTAGCTTGTAGAGCAAGTGTGCATTCTTCATTGCTATACATATTCTACTTTTTTATTCATGTCTGTTTCTGAGGTTCCTGTGTGTGACTGGTGTTGTTCTGTTGTAGTTCTCTAGGAGGGATTTCCATTCTGCAATCCTTGGCCATGTGTCCAAAGTTGTTACATTTGTAGCATTCCATTTCAGTGCTCAAAGATTCAAACCTATTGTAACTTCTTCTTTGTATTTCACTAGGCCTCCCTGGATAACCCTTTTGTGTATAACTTTCAAAGTTGTTCCTTTTGTTAGCTTTGTAATTCACTTCTTTATGTCCAAAATTATTACATGCATAACATAAACCAAAAAATATAGTTTGATGCCAGGGAGTTGAAGATCTTATGAAAGGAGGTACTCTTATGAATCCTTCTTCTTCTTGAGGCCTATTTGTTTTTTTTTATCGTTGATTATGAAATATGAATCTTCCAGGTGGAGGAGTGTCCCTGTAATATTCTTTGTAGACCTTCCTATCCCCTTTGATTGTTTCTGCATATCTTTTTGGATATGTTTCTTGTTCTGTTTTTTTGGAGCTTGATCCCTTTTTTGTTTGATTCTATCCAATTCCGGACTTATCATGATGAGGTTTATGAGTGTTGATAATGTCATTCAAAACTTTTGAGTTGTTTTGCATATTTTTCTTTTGAGGATTCTTTCTTAATGTGACAATTTCTTCTTCCAATTTTTCAATGATTTTGTCTCTTCCTTCTAACTGTTCTTTGAGTGTTTCTTCAATTCTTTTATCTTCTTCAATTTGAACCTTCAAATTTTTGATCATTTGTCCTAGTTCCTCAGTGCCTTCTTTCTTATCTAGTTCTGCTTGTAGTTTTTTTGTTTTTCTTCTTTTCTCTTCTGATAACTTCTATGGAACACACCAATTCTTCTCGGTAGTCAACTTCTTCCTCTTCATATTCTTCTTCAGCCTCTTTATATTCTTCTTCAGAGTCTTATTTATCAGATTCTTCTACTGCCATGAATATAACTCTTTCTGTCTCACTATCACTGACTTCATATTCATCCGATGATGAGATGTTTTCTTTGGTGCGTAACCTTTTCTTGAAAACTTTCTTTGTGGCTCTTTTTCCTTTATATGATTGTTTTCTATTTGAGTAACCTTCATCATTTCTCTTTTTCTTATGAGGACATTTTTTAGCAAAATGAAAAATACCATCACAATTAAAACAAATCAAAGGAAGCTTACGTCTATACCCATCGTTGGTTCCCTTGTTCAATCTTCTGACAAAGTTGGCCGCTTCTTCATCATCTTCCGATACGTCACTATTGCTGCTATGTTCTTTTTCTTTTTTCTTTCCCTTTTGCTTTGACCTTTTGGATTCTTTGAAGGTGTCTTATTTTATATATGGATTTTCCTGTTCAGTTCTCATTTCATATGTTGTGAAGATTCCATGTAGTTCATCCATGCTTATTGAGTTTAGATCTTCTATTTCTTCTAGCGCTGATATATTAGGGTCAAATCTCATAGGAAGAGATCTTAGTACATTTTGAACAATTACAAATTATTTGATTTCTTCTCCCAATCCCAATATTTCATTTACTGTTTCATCAACTCGTAAAAAGTAATCTGCAATGTTCTCATATTACTTCATATTTAGTTGTTCGAACTGACCTCTGTAAGTTTGAATATTTTTTGCTTTGACTTTTGAATCTCTTTATGGGATTTACAATGTGCAACTTTGGTGAATATCGATTCTCCAAGACCATTCAGAAGTGCATTTGTGGTTTTGGAATTATTTTGACCGAGTTTCATTACTTTGTCATTTTTTGGCGGAACTGCTGGTGCTGTGTATCCATCTACAATTGATTGTCAAATTTCAAATCCGTGTGCCTGTATATATGTCTTCATCCTTATGCTCCAAAATGCATACTTCTGTCCATCAAACTGTGGTATTCCATTTTTATACATGTTGTTTCTCTCCATGATCTACCTTTCAATGGTTAAACTAATTTCTGAAGGAAC
>SNQJ01S0151170.1:3829-23126 GCA_010110895.2 Picea sitchensis
AGAAAAACATCATAACGGGTTGGAAATATTAGCCGACTTCCTCGAAGACCCGACAACAGTTCCTGAAGATATCACAAGGCTCCAGGTAAGTTCCTTTAGAAATCCATTCAGGAAAATTTCTTGGATGTTTACAAGAATAACGGGACATGCATCCACAACAAGCATTTCCCATATAATTATTTATATTTTGTATTTCACAGTCAAGGAACAATACATTTTCGATTGGGGAAAGATAATCTCCATTTAACTCTGTTCCCAGTTGTCAGGATTCAAAGAATCGAATAAATTTTATATGTCATCCTACTTGATTTTAGCAATTGTGTATTGTTGCCCATTTCCAAAACTTTTTCTTTCCAATAAAATAAACTTGGGATTTGACCTAGTAACATTCTGGCATGATGCCCTGTGGAGACACAAGGCCTCCCATTGTTTTTATGAAGTTTTTAATGGCTTTGTCTCATTTTTCAAAGATTTACTGTTAGGCAAGGGTGCTCCGCAGATGTCTGGCCACGCAAGCAAGTTTTTGAACAAGAAGGGCACACTTGAGCAAAAGGAAAATTGCAGTCTCCTCATGGTCTTTGGCTCTAAGGAAAATCCTGCCTTCCTTCCATGCCACATCACGGACAAGATGTTTGTTGCAGAAATAGAAAGGCAATAAAACCACTGGTTGCATTTTTTCCATGACAAGAAAAAAAAATAGTTCATTCCTCTGCCCTAGAAATTCGGAGACTTCGTGTGCAGAAACATCAACAAGATTGATGTGTTTGCCTCCCATTTCAAGAAATTGAACCTAACATACGCTGAAAGGATAAAAGGGTTCGACCCCAATGGAATTTTTGGAGAACATTTAGTGGGTGTTGGCTTTAACACCTCTTTTATCCATAGACACCTGACCCAAGACAGGGACAGTGTCGAAAAAAATCTTGCTTCTGCCCATTGCGACGCAGAGACATTGCAAAGTGTAACTAAATTGTACAGACAACATGGTAAAGTATCCGGTGAGAAGAGTACCCAGCCCCCTGCCAGCACTCCCAAGAGCACGACACCACGGAGCGTCGCTTCGACGGTCCATCCTAGTAAGAAAGCAACCCAGAAATCTTCGAACGAAGGAGGAGATAAGAACCCTCCTTGCATAAATATTGATAGTTCTCACAAAGTTCCACTGACGAAGAAGAGAAAAAATGATGCAGGCCACGTGGAGGAACCCAAAATTGACAGTGGAAAACTGCAAATTGAAATTGAAGTTGAGCAGATAAAAAAATTGGGTCGTCTGCGGTGGACATATCTGACACTGAATTTTTTGACATAGATGAATCCTTCGTAATACAGAGCGTTATTTTTGACAGCCAATCTAAAAGTATGGTCATTGAAAAGAGAGATGTAACAAATAGGAAAGGAAAATCTCGAACAAAGATTGACTTTAGCCAAATGACCCCGTCCAAAATATGCTCGTTTCACCAGGTAACTGGTGACATTATTCGTGATTCCATTGGAGGAATGGAGACGGATTATGCCAATCTCAAACAATACCTCAATGAATTTGAACAGGCTTTCATTGCAACACCAGAATTTGCTAGTTGTTTGGAAAAAATCATGCCATCTACCACTGTAGAGAAGATGAAAGTATCCTCTACCCTCCTTTCATGCTCCAGATCCCTTGTAGAGAACAACATCAACAAAAGAATGCAGCTAGTTACTAAATCCTGGGAAACATCGCAAAATTTAGTTTCCTTCGGAAAGAAGGCCAATGATTTGCTTGAACATTTGGAGGCGAATTTAAAAAATGAATAGTTTTTTTGTCATCAGGTACTGAACCCTTTTTCCAACTATGCCCTGAACACATCGGAACTAAAAACAAGACATGAGAAACTCCCCTCCCCAAAGTGCACCAAAAAAGGAAAAGCATGCGGGCAAAAAAAATTTGAGAACCTGCACCTCATTGTCAAATCATGTAAACAAGTCATATCAGAAAAGGAAAATTGATTCATAAGCCTACTTCAGATGGACCTAGCCGGAACTACCAACAAGGTTCAAGATCCAAACTTAATTCTCAAATCCTTTTCATTCACCAAAGAAGCGTTCCAATAACAAGTTGATATTTTAAAGGGGTTGTCGTTCGAAAAGTTTTACGACATACTTGAACATCGTCTAGATGAGCATGAGTGCTGGGTACTGGACTATGCCTCACACAATGAAGAAATTGAACAGAGTCTGCATAGTATTTCAATGGATCTAAGGAAATTAGAAAACCACCTTTACGACATAGAGATCCGGGATGAAATCAACACAGCCCCCATGAAAAGCTACATCGAAGAATGGTTCCAATTCAGAATGGAAAGCCTTGTCCAGGAAGGGAAACAACCGATCAACAGGAGTCCACTGCCCATCGACGACATCAACAAAAAAACATCGGCTTCATAGTAAGTATATACTGCCATCTTGTTTTTTTTATCATTCCAGTTTAAGTCTATGTTGTCATCTTCTTTTCTTTATCAATCCACTTATGTCCTCTTTAAATAGAAAAATGTAACCAAAGACTCATAAGTTCCAATTTGTTCTTTTCAGGTCTTCCTCTCTACCATCGCACACTTCTTTCGACGTTCCTAATTCTTGTACTTATTTCTTTTTATGGTCCGCGGGAGCCCCAATCCCAGTCTATATGAAAAACGCATTTAAATTTCCACAAACATGTAACAAACATTATTATTTTTTGTTAAATTTCAAAGAAAACTGATTCGAAAATGTCCTTATTGTATACTAAACTTTGGGTTTCCAGGAACCTTCTTGTTTGTTCCAAACAAAACTAATTTGGATATGCTACATTTCTTGTCTCCTATTGTATGCTAATTTTTGGGTCTTCAACAACGTTGATGGTTTAAATGTTGTTGTAATTTCCTAATATATGTAACAACCATTATTTATTTTATAATAAGTTTCTATAGTTTGCAAGGCCGCTTCTCAATTTGTATATCGTAGAACTGTCGATGGTTTTTGTAGGACACGGAACAACAAGAGCCCATTTTTGAAACCGCCATCCCGACAACCCGCGATCCAAAGACTTGATAATTATGGAATGAGCAGTCTGTCCATGCTCTATAAAGCATGTGCAAAGAAAAATAATTCGGCAATGCTATATCTTTTTTTTCAAAAAAAAAGCCTTTGTTTTAAAGCAAAGTAATTTGGTGTAACAGATGTTATTACTATTCTATTATATAACAAACATTATTAATTTCTGGTAAATTTCTATAGTCCGCAACTACGCCTCTCATTTTGTATATCGCAGAACAGTCGGTGCTATTTGTAGACCACGAAATATCAGACACCCAATTTTCAGCACGCCAGCCCGAGAGCTCGCGATACAAAAACTGCCTGCGTATGCAATGAGGGCTACAAATTTTGTATCTATAAAACTAAAAATCTACTTTATACAAATGCATATTTTGTATGCATAATTTATTTACTAAATATCTACTTTATACAAATACATTGTTCGTATGTATAATTTATTTACTAAATATCTACTTTATACAATTACATATTTTGTATGTATAATTTATTTATTTCTGATGACTTTCTATGTCCTAGTTTTAAAAATAACCAATTCGGTAATGCTAAATTTTTTGTGTCTAACAACCATTCAAACATTGATAATTTTTTATATTTTTTCAAGAACTAACTTAGGAATACTATGTTCTGCACGCAAACCACATGTATTTCAACTTTCTAGCCACCTGCCTGTACTAGGTCACATTTACTCCCATACCAACCTGGCAAGGACTACGTTGCCATGCAACACTTGTTCATATTGTATTTTGAATTATTAATTAAAAGGTGGGATTATTGACTAGTTATAAAAGTTAATGGAACCTTATAAATAGATAGATAGACTAAAAACACAAGTTAATTTGTTTCTAAAATATATATAAATATGTGTTCATTTTATTATTAAACATATACATTCAAGGGTATAGAGCTATACTTAGCTTGAAGTCTCTTATACAAATAGGGAAAATTATTAAAAGATGTAATGTGTTATTATTAAAATATTTTAATCTCTATGTCTTATTGTATAGAGAGTATTAAGATGTATCTGGGATATGAGAAATATATTGTTACATTTATTATTTGAATAAAATTTATATGTTAACTTCTATATATATATATATATATATATATATATATTCGATGTGGGTGTTTAGGCTGTAGATTAGGGTTTAGCTAGAGTGCCAAGTGGGATTTTCATAAGCTATTAAGCCTACAATTGGTGGATTACTCTAAAGATGTGATAACCGAGGATGAGATATTTTTGAATCCACCTGTAAAACCTAACCTCGATCAGTATTGCAATTGTGTTAGCTTGCATAGAGGTATTGAGGGTTCAAGCACTTTTTGATTAGATCCTTGTTCAGATCCATATTGAATAACCTATCCCACAGATCTTTTTGATGGGTCCTGTCAAAAATTGGGACATCTTCCATTGGATCATCAAGGCGTGGGATCACATGAGGTATTTTGCAAGGTTAGGAAGCAATTTTCCTCATCTTCTTTGATCATTGGCGATTTAATGTTACATGGTGTGCCTTCTCTCAGCCCTCTCAATTTGGAAGTTGTTGGGGGTTTGAGTCTCATTGGAAGTAAGATTGATGTCAAGGAAATTCAAGGAAAAATGTATTGGTCGATGGAGGAAAAATCTGGGTGGAAAAGGAGAAAGGTAGTCAAGTCTCAAGGGGGTGAAATATCTCTGGTGGTAGGTAAGGAATTGCAAGTTAGCTAAATTTCAAACATGGAAGGAAAGACGATAATGGGTCAATTCGGTGGGCATAGCCTCTCAGTGGTTTCTCTTAACTAGTGGCTGGAGGGTCAGTGGGCTTCAGTTCTAGGGTATGTTCTAGTTTTCCATCTCCCATCGTGGGGATGGATCGAATTTTTCTATAACTATAAGAAATATGCCAACAAAATTTTGTCAACCCACAGGTTCTGGGATAGGCATATTCTATGCAGCAAGCCTTGGAACCCTTTGTTACATGCTAGGGAAGGGGAATTATTGAGCATTCCCATATGGATAAAATTTCCCAACCTCCCATTAGAGTTCTGATCGGATTCTAGGCTCAACACCATCGAGGATTTGTTGGGGAAATTTATCTCCTTCGATACCATATTTAAGTCTAGAAATTGTAGAATGATGGCTCATATCCTGGTGAGATAGACTCAAGACAATGTCTTTTTGAATCTTTGAAGCTTGTAGTGGGAGAGTGGACCTACACACAACTGTTGGATTTTTTAAGTGTACCCTTTCATTGTTCATCATGTCACTAGGTTGATCATTTGTTGGCTAACTGCGATAGGAATTTTTAAAAAATGTTTCATGGTGTTCCTCTAGGGTCTACAAAATATCATTCTCTCCTTTCTTTATGCAACGAACTTAGGGTTCCTATGGACCACATCCCTTCTCCTTGAATTGGTGGTGTGTTGGGCTCTAAGCAGGGTTCTAGTTATTTGCAAAATGATAAGGAGGATTTTGTTGTGGGAGATATATCCATGCCCATGAACGAGGTTAATTTTGGGATGAGGTGCAATCATTGCTGAAAAATTGCTAGGGGAAAATTTGGATCTATCTTCCTCACAATGGAGAAAAATAGAAGCCATTTGATCTGATTGTGCATCCAAGCAGTATGAACAGGGTAAGTCTTCTCCATCCTCCTCTCCTCTTTTGGTCTCTTATACTCCTCCTCTAGGTTCTTGACCTCTAGGTGAGGAGGTAGGGATGAGGCCAAGAGTTTCTTCAAGGTTTGGTTCAGAAAATTGTTCTTTGGTTGGTATAATTAAGTCTAATCCTACTTTTGATATTTCAAGGGACTCTAATCTCTTTACTTCCAATACCCAAGAGTGATTGCATGATTGTTCCTCTATCTTGATCTCAACCTCCTCTGGCCATCATCCCTACCTGCTATGTTCTCAAGTCTCGATCCATGGGTTTACCCCTTTGGGGAGTTTAATGTTTGTAGTCCCTATCCCTCTAAATTGGGTAGAAAGTCATCCTTGAAGCATGCTTAGTAAAAGGCATTTTAGGAAGTGTCCTAGTGTTAGTAGTCACTCATATCTAGTGTTCCTATAGTAGGAGCAATCCCCAAAATGGTTCACAATGAAGACAATGAATTTCAAAATGTGGGGCTTGTGGGAGAGGCCCAAAAAAAACTCCTTAATAATATTTGTTATGCAGGACCATCCAAATATTGTCTTTATTCAAGAGACAATGGGGAAGTGTGACACTATCATTTATGAGCTTAACAAATTATTTCCAGGCAAGGTCTTCTATGGTATGGACTCTAATGGTTCATCAAGTGGTCTAATTATTGGTATTTCTTCTTCAATGTCACTCACCAATTGTTTTTTTGTGCATCCAGGCTTGTGCACAGAGGTCGTTAGTAAAGAGATGGAACAATATTTTCTCCTTTGTAAGGTGTATGGACCATATGTCGATAGAGTGGTTTTATGGACTAAACTACTTGATCTAAAGGTTGTTCATTTGAAGGAGATCATTATTGGCAGGGATCTTAATTTGACCCTCGGCCAGGAGGAAATATTGGGATAATCTATCTGGGAAGATAATCCGACTCAATTTGTTTTACACAAATTTGAATTTTCAGGGCTGGTTGGTGTGGAACATGTTAGGTACCAAAGACCTGAACACAAAAAAACCACAATAGATCCATGAATAGCATAGAATAAACCCACAATTTATTATTTTTGAAACCCTTAGGGTAGGGAAACACCATACAATAGATCCTATTATGGAAGGGATCCACTCCTATTCACTTACCTCTTCAAGGGGGAAACCCTCTAATGAGCTACCACTCCAAATAAAATACTTCTCAACTTTCCCATTACATTTTTCATACTCCTTTATATAGTGCCACCTACCACCTAATAACATTCTAGAGGAGGAACCTTCTAATAAATCCTCTTACACTTATTGTGCTCACACCAGGACTTATTTATTAAAAGTGGCCTTCGTACATAACAATACCTATCTACTATTATTCCCCTTGTGTACCCCATATTATTCCCCTAGATACACTACATTCCATTCCCCTTATGAAAGAATTGTCCTCAACACTTCTTATGAGGGAGTAAAACCATATACCAGGGTCCCATGGATAACTATGGACCATGATGTTGAAGTAGGATGGAGAACCTGGGTCCCATGCCCATATACTCATGTGAACTTCATGCTAAAGATATTGTAACTCAATTGCTAGATGAAAATGATGCTCCCAAGATTGACATTGTTCATGTGGATCCAAATATATAGAGTCGACCAAAAATTCATCCACAAGTACTGGAGAATAAGAAAACTCAATAAGAGTATGCATAGAATGCTCTTGTCTACTCTCCAAGAAGTGCTCTATAGAAGGTGGAGTAGAGTCCTCAAATAGAATATGGAAGTGGTTGTTATCCCAAAAATGAAAACTATCCATATACCAATCATCTCAATGGTCCTCGTAATCACACCAAACAGACATTTCTTGAGTATATTCTCCTATGAAGTAATTGTACATGGTATTCATAATATATCTCTCCCCAATATTTTCCTTACAACTTCGAACTCTTGAAATGTTGTCTCGATGGCTTCCATCGCTCATCAAATTTCATTGAATATTGGAGAGAGAGTATCCATTGGAAAATCCACATATAGTATACTAAAATAAATCTCTTAAAATCCTCTATCCAATGCCACTAGTCTGGCAGTAATCTATGCACCCTCTCCAAAGTTATGAGCTATATAGTCTCACCGCCATCATGAAAACCCTAAAAAATGGTTGATTTTAAATCAACGATATCTTGACTTTTGGAGCTCCGATTCGGATGATTTTTTTTTTTAAATAAGAGAATTTGACAATAGGAACTTCGATCTGAATTTTTTAAACCAAATTCAACAACAATTTCTACATAAATTAGCAAAATCGTGTGACCATCTGCAGAAAAATCCTGAAACTTTGTAGATTTTAAAATGCTGATAACTTCACTTCCCGGACTCTGTTTTGGACGATTGCTTTTTTGAAATTGGTTGTTTTTCCGATAGGAAATTAGAAACACAACCAATTTCTGAAAAATATGCATATAAATCTATAAAAAGTTTCTAGAGTGTCCTGGCCCTCTATTTGTTTCTTGAAAATATCTGGAAAAAAAAAATCTCCTTTTTTCATGGCCGAAGAAAGTGATCTAATACCACTTTTTAAGTACCAAATATATGAATTTATAAACACCACAATATATCCAATAAAAATATAGAATAACTCCTACTTTATTATTATGGAAACCCTTAAGGTAGGTCCACACCGTACAATATATCCTATTACATAATGGATCCACCCATGTTCACTTGCCTCTTCAAGGGGGAAACCTACTAATGAGCTACAAATACAATACTTCTCAAATTTCCCATTACATTCCTTGAACACATTTATATAGTGCTACCAACCACCTAAGAACATTCTAGAGGAGGAACCTTCTAGAAGCATAAATTTCTAGTAAACCCTCTTACACTTATTGTGTTCACACTAGGCCTTATTTATTAAAAGTGGCATTCATACATAACAATACCTATCTACTATTATTACCCTTGGGTACCTCCCTAGGTAAGTTGCATACTATTCCCCTAACTAAACTACATAACCTATTTGTATAAACTTGACTTGGACAAAAAATTGTAGTGGCAATGGTGGGGTTCTCAAGTGTTTGGACAAGTTTCTAGCTCATCACTCAATTATTCAATATATTGGGATCTATAGGTCATGGGTTGGGAAGATCTAATGTTCAGATCATTTTCCTATCTTTTTGTATGTGGATGTGTCGAGTGGGATACCTGAGGAACCATTCAAATTTAATCCTTCTCGGTTCAATATTTAAGGGTTACAGTCTAAAGTTCAAGAAAATTGGCACCCTTTCCAAGGAGATGCTAGGAGTTCGACCAATCAACAATTTTCCAAGGAATTGCATGCATTAAAGGAAAATATGATATTTTGGATTGCAACTCGTAGAAAGGAACATGATAAGGCTCTCATGAGTATCAAATCAAAATTGGAACTTGTTTATGAAGGTGATTGGTCAAGACAAGATGTTATGGTGGAGGTTGATAAAGGTCGATAGTTGGAATTTCAATGGAAAAACATATTGTTAGAATAGGAGAAACAATGGAGATTGAAAATTTGGGTGCTCTGGCTCACAGTTGGGGACATTAATAACAAACACTTTCAGAAGTTATGTAATTATCGAAAGAGTTTAAATTCCATATGGAATTTGTGTGATGTAGAGGGGACAAAGATATGGGGTTTTCCAAGATTAACATCACTTGGGGTTAAACACTTTCAATAATTATTGTAGGAATTGAATAAACATTTTTATCACACAATTTGTACTTGTGCAAAGCCCAATGCAAGATCCCAAAATCTTGTGTAACTATGGAAGAAACTACCATTGTCACCTAAGTAGGGACTTCCCTCATTTTAGTGATGGAAGAGGTCTACCACAAGGAAGGCTTCCTTGGTGATCTCAAGGGATCAAATAACAAGTTTAGGATCCAAACCTACTGCCCCCTATCTTGATCACTGGATGATTGGTATAGGTCAAGGAAAACAAGAGGTTTTAATATGATTTGGTACCTTCCTAGAACAAGAACACTTTACAACATATATGTAACAACTTCCAAGTCAAAGTATGTAATAAATACCTCTTTTAGGCACTAGAAAAGTTATATTTCTATGGTTGTTGCAAATTATATTAGTAAATGAGACTTATAAAAACAAATAGAAATTTGTAACAAAAACAATAATAAATGATGAGAAACACCACAATTTACCATGAAAATTAAGCATACATACAATATAATAATATCCAATTGTTAGATGTTATTTCTGATTGAGTCAATACACCAATAGATTAGTGTATGCTACAAATTAATATGATTTAGATAGTTGTATAAAACCTTTGATAACAAAAACAAGTTATTTAGTAAGTTTGTCAATGTTATTGTTAGTGTAGTTAGTAGAAAACTTGAGAGTTTTGAGAGAGTGAGTTCATCAATCAATTCACCAATAGATTCTTCCACTCAAACTCAGGAATCATTAGAGGATGCTCATACCTAGGGTTTTTCTTCAAATGAACCCTATATTGTTCCCTCACATATTTAAAATATGTTTCAGCGAATGAGGTGACTCCAATTTTGTTGAAGGAACCATCGAACAAGCCAACCAAGTGGTCAATAAGTTCCTTATTCAAACTGAGATTTTGAGCATTCCATCGTGTCCGTATGGTGGGACCAAAAATATATAATACCTTGTCATTTATATGATTAAACACAGTGTTTTTTCCTCCAGAACAATATGATCGTTAATTAAAAATAACCATAGAAATGTATGTTTCAATTAGATAATACAAAATAATTAAGACATTAATAAATACCTAGGATTTTTTGTATCTTGATCAAAACAACATTCTCTTCCACCAAAAATGTAACTGGCAGTGTTACCTTACTAGTAACATGTGATGATCCAGGAAAGAAATCTGCAGAATCACCAATTTCCTCATCTCAACCACCATCAAGTGCTTGGTCTGGCGTGCACTGCATCGATGGTGTGTCATGGGCCCTAGAAGGTTCAATCGTCTCAATCACGGGGTTTCCATCCATAGGTGGACATGTTCCTTGTGGTAGTACATTGTGGTGTTTGAGAATTGATGCTACTAACACCATTCTCAGGAGCATACTGTTGAATTTTTCTGAATAATTCCTATAAAAAGAAAACATACTTAATTTAGATCATATAAAAGTAGAAAAACAAAATCCTTACATGAATATATGTGATAAATAACCTTTTTAAAAGATGTCACTTATCATAGACAATTTTCTTTCCTCCATCAAAACTTTGCATCTTTGTTCAACCTCCTCTGTTGGTTCACACGTAAACAATTGAGTAAGTTCAATGTTTTTTTTTCATCAAAGACTTTTTAATTGCCTCAAGGGGGTCCAATTCAAACATGTGCTCATATTAGCCGACATTGTTTAGTACATCAGGTGTCGAAAACTACATATATCAACAAAAAAACATGTTAATTCAATTATAAAAACAATAATAAAATTCACTTTAAATGGATATGGATATTGTTAATCGTTTACCTTCTCCAAGGTTGTTGCCTCCCCATGATCACCCTGCGACAATATAAAAATAATTGCATATTAAAATGTTACTTTATAATATGAGAAGCATCAGATATTAAAATGACTGTTAAATATACAAAATAAGTTTTCGAAAAACACAACTCTGTTGTAATTGCAAAAAAAAAAACATAACGGGAAAAATGCTTAAAAATGCATGAGACCAAGGAATGATGAAACATGCATGGCCAAGTATTAAAACACCTGCAATTTGAGTGATTCAACCTCCCAAGGGTGTCTTACATCATTTTACACCTATATACATATTTAGTGTTGTGTTTGCGAACATAAAAGTGGTTTTTGTGTAAAAGAGGTAAAATCTACCTTGTAAATTGAGAGACCAAATCAATAGAAACTACCCTAATGGAAATGCACACCCATGCTTCGATATAGCTCCAAATTTAGTGATCTAAGTTTTGGGGTGAATTTAATAAAATTCTTAATCTATTTATATCATCCATAGTGCATTTTTAAATAAAAAAGGACTTCTACTTGGAACCCAAATTCAAGATCTTTTGTAAAATGGATGGAAAAACTAGATTACTATAAAATGCACGCCTAGGAATCATATGATCTCCATAATGAATGATAAAAGTTGTGCAGTTTGTATTTTATCATTTTACATATATTCATACTTTACTTGTGCATTTTTAAACCAAAAACCCTCTACTATGCATAAATGTTAAAAACTGCAATGTAAATGCAAAAAATGCATAAAGGGAAAAATGCTTAAAAGTGCATGAAACCAGGGCATTGTGAAAATGCACGTGTGGTTCTTAATATAGTTGCAATTTGTGTGATTCAAACTCCCGAGGGTGTCTTATATTATTTTACACATGTCTACATATTTAGTGTTTTGTTTGTGAACACAAAAGTGGTTGTTGTGTAAAAGAGGCAAAATCTATCCTCTAAATTGAGAGACCAAATTAGTAGAAAGTGTCCTAATGGAAATGCACGCCCATGCTTCTATATAGATACAAATTTAGTGATATGAGTTTTGGGGTGAATTTAATAACATTATGAATCTATCTATATCATCTAGAGTGCATTTTAAAATGAAAAGGGACTTCTACCTAGAACCCAAATTCAAGACCTTTTGTACAATGGATGGTAAACCTAGATTACTATACAATGCACCGTTAGGAATCATATGACCTCCAAATTGAGTGATAAAAGTTGCGGAGTTTATATTTTATCATTTTACATATATTCATACTTTAGTTGTGCATTTTGAAACCAAAAACCCTCTACTGTGTGTAAAGGTTAAAAACTGCTTTGTAAAGGAAAAAAAATGCATAAAGGGAAAAATACTTTAAAAAGCATGAAACCAGGGCATGATGAAAACACACGCCTAACTCTTAACACACCTGCAATTCCCATATGTATTGGTCATATGAAATTTAAAGGGGATGGATGGATGGATTCAGAAGAACAATACAATAAAACATACAAGGTATTCCTATTACAACTTCATAAAAAACTTAGGACAACTTCATGCTTAACAAACTCCACTATATCATAATATCACTTAGGCAAAACTTAATGTACCTGAAAAAATGATCAGCAAAATATTCCCTTGTCTTCCCAATGGTAATTTAGCAAATTGACACAATATTTTCCAATATTTTCCCATCAGATACTTATGATCATTCAAGTTTTCTTGTTTTCTCATCCAAATCAATGTATTTCTCATAAACTAGGGGACATAATTTCCTGAAAATCATTTTCGTATTGTGCACCAACTAAAAATCCCCTGCCAACAATTCTACTACATATTTCCCCTTCAAAGTGTCATCAAGTTTTTTGAACTTGTTGTCACCGTTCCTCTCTTGTCTTTTAATAGCTTCTGGTAATTTTTCATTGGATACAAATCCCCATTTTCATTTCAAAATGATGGTAATCTATTCTTGAGTACATCACTAAAAATATTCTTAAAAGTAGATATTTCCCTCATAATCTCCTGGCACTTAGTTTCCCCATTTTGTAGCAATATCCTTTTTGTAATTACTCTTTTAGGATCCATTACAATGTTAGTTTTGTCATTGACATGCAAATACTTCAACTCCTCTTTAGTTTTGTTGTTCAAGAACTTTATTAAATCAATAGCCAAATCAGCTTTATTTTCCAACTCATTTGTTGTTCCTTTTATGTCTTTCAAGACTACAATGATTAAATCAAGATCATCCTGCACTAGGGTAAAATAAAACCAATTCTTAAAAATTGTGTTAGCTATATCATCCCAAATGATATGCTTAACTCCTTTCATGAATATTCTCCCTATCACCGTTTCCTACATTATATTTGCTTCCTTCTGAGCTTCCTCTTTAGAAACATTGTTTTGTTCCAAACATAACTCTCTGCTCTTCACCTGATCTTCTAGTTCTGCTACCTCAACATCCCTTTGTTTGAGCCGGTTTATCACAATGTCCAAATCGATCTCCGTCACACTCAAATCAAACAAGACTTTTGATAATCTCTATAATGGGTCCAATGGAAAAGTTTGCACTATAGCTGGCTTGGATGCTCGCAATCATTGAGTTTTCTCATCTTTGAAGGTTTCCATTCTAGCTTGTATTCGTTCTATGATCTTTCTACTTTCCAATAATTTATGGTAAAGCTGCTCCTTTTCCTCATGACTAGCCTTCAGCTCTCAGGTCTGAACATGTTGTACATCAATGATCAGAAATATTTAGCTTTTTCTTGAGGATATTAATCTCGTTATCCTTCTCTTTTATTAGGTCTTGTACAACAATATGAATTTTATGATCCTCCTAGGGAAATAATGTTCCTCTCCAACTCATTAATATGAATTCTATTGGCTTTAGTGGCCACCCTCTCCTGCGTAAACGGATAAGCTATTTTGATTACCATATTTTTCATGTTCTTCTCATTGGCAGAGGATTGCAAGACCCCTCTATACAACATATCACTTGTTTGTTGGTGCAATTCAATCATATCCATAGGGTAGATATCTCGAAGCTTTACTCTCACTTGAGTGGCTTCGTAATCTATAGGACATGATTAAGTACCTTCAACCAAATTGAATATATCTGTTTGTAATCCACAACAGACAATAAAAGAAATTACATGTGTTTTCTCCCAAATCCCGAGGATACATTTCTTTTTTCACCCCTTGATTTTTTCTCTTTATATCCAAATATTGTGAACACAATGAGGGTTGCTTATTAGAGGTTCCTTCGGATCTATAAGTTTGTGAAACTTCTGGTGTTGACAATAGAATTGAACTAAGATGCTCAATAGTGATAGCAAGCCCCTTTGAGGTTGAACTAGCTTCACTTGAACCTTGTCGAATTTGCAATATATCGTTCCCTTCTCCTATAAACTCAACTAAGAACCCCTCTAAGTCTAATTATTCATCACCTTTAGTCTTTTTTCATAGCTTCTCACTCAGCTAATCATCAATATCCATTTTGGAATGCATGTATGAAAAATTACTCTTTCTAAGTTGTAATTATTGTTTTTGAGGAATCTGTATAACATTGGATTGGTCCATTGAATCAATGGTATTTTTATTTTGGGACTCTACTTATAGAATCTACTTAATTTCTTCCCATGAATCTAGGTTAGAAGTTATTTCCACTAGAGGATTTGGCAGATGCTTATACATGGGCCTTCTCACTGCAATCACACCATGTGGGCCATACACCCATTCACTTCCTTTGTCAAAATCTAGTTGATGTAGCATTTCTTATGTAATAGTTAAAGAATTTTTAATCTTGACCAAGAAAGGGCCAACATATTGAGGAAACTTGAAAGTGATGGCATGTTTATGCTGGGGAAAATAAAATTGATCTGAAATGAACCTTTGTTTGATGTAGTCCAAAGAAACTATTATTGGAGTTAGGAAAATTTGCAACTTGTATGGATCCTAGTCAAAACCATATACTCTAATTATGGTGTGATCCTCAATCAAGTACTAATATCCTAATCTGGTATATTTTCTCAGTTTCAATATCTTTTTAAACTCACTAAAAATCTTAGGAGGCTAAGTGTTATGGATCATAATGTAGCATGCACTCATGAACTTGTTTACATAAATGATGAAACTTTATTCTGGTCTCATTTCCTCATCTCCTCGGTACACTCAATTAATGGTTTGGTTTTACCTAAATCGTCCTTTTTTTTATCCCAAAGATCTCAAAAAATGAAGAATTACTGAATAATATGAGGTGCACCAAGTAAGCCTGGTACCTAAAAGACTTAGCGATGTGGAAATTTGATAATTGGAAGTTTATGACTTCCTGTAGCAACTGAAAATAATCAAATTTTTTGAAGGTGATTGACTCTGGTGGACATAAGACATAAACAATCCATAAAATGGTCTCATCCACTCCCCTATCATGTTCATAAGATAAAACCTGACAAATCATGGAAATAGACTACCCAATTAGTTAAGGGAAGATGGTGGATTTGAAAGGAGGTGGACCAATTGGTAATAGGACATCTGGGGCTAATAAATTACTCAATAACTTCTCTCTTTCAGACTATGATAATTATTGGTATTTAGAGTCAATCTCATCATCATCCAAAGTTTCATATACAACATGGTATGGAATTTGGAGCATTTTGGAAATGGATTCTTTAGTTATTTCACAGACTATCCTAGAATCATGTACATAAATTATTTGTTTCCTAGCCACCTATTAATTGAAAACACACCTGAATAATTCTGGAAAGTTATAAGTTTGCGGAACAACTGATCTAATCAGGTACAATTCTCATAAGTTCAAGTAGTGTTGACCATTGCTAGAGTCAGCCTAGGTTTTCTGAATTAATTGGTGAAGGTCAAGGAAAGACAATGCAGGGTCAAAAACATCCCTTTCCCTGTCCTCTAAGTGATCATTAGATACATTCATTTTCTTGGATGGTCGGATTTGGATAGGGTTTGATTTAGTGGCCATTTGATTACTTTTAGGGGAGAAAGACTGGCTATGTCTCTCCATCTATCGTTATTTTAAACAATTTGGACACATTTTAAATAAGGAAGTGAGAAAAGTACCCGAACTTATTTGTCAAAGGAGAATTTGACTTCTTTTACTAGAGTCTACTATACTCGTAACATGGTTTATGTTGTGCTTTTACCTCATTTTATTCATGGGTATTTAAAAAATAAAAATAAAAAAAAATATTTGGATTACATAGACGCAACACATTACTTATTTGGATTACATCATAGTGGCACCTGTCATCAATTTGTGCATTTTGGGGGCGAGCTAAAGTGGTTTCATAATACCACTCATGAGTACTGAAATCAATAAGGTGATGAAATGTTATCACCCACTAGTACAATGGTTCCAAATTTAGGCCTCCGACCCCTTGTTATACAACGTGCACTTTCACTGACCAAAATAAGTTGAGACCCTCGATCTTCAATCTATATCAATGGTTCGATCGTGTCTTTTGATATTTCATTTCAAACCCTATTTACTCTCTATTGTGCCTACAGAAAAATGGAAAAGTGATGTAGTATACAGGGTATAGAACCTAAATTAACGAGTGTATGATAGGGAAAACTTGAAGTGAATGGAACTAAAACATAACCAATATGAACCATTTAAAGAGAAAAAAATAGATAAAGGATCTACATTATCTATATATATCAGTAATGATGATACATGTCGACGACATTGTGGGGTCGATATCTATGACACACAGGTGGGGTCGATATCTCCTTTTCCTAGTCTTCTCCTTTGTGCACTTTCATTACTGACAATTGTCGATCCAATGAAAATGTCAACGGGTTTCTCCTCTCTGCATCCATACTGGCAGTTGGGGTCGATCCAATGCAAATTGAAGTTGGTTTCTCCTTTGCACTCTCTCCTCACTAGCGGGTGGGGTTGAACAATGCAATCGTCAACCGGTTTGAGAGATGGTTTATTTTCTCGGGGTTTGGCGCCATATTATTTTTTTCTTATGTTTGAAATGTATATATATATATATATTTACTTTTTCTTTATTTTTTATTTTTTATTTGTTTGTAATTTAAATTTCTCATATTTTTATTTAATATGTGTTTTATAGTTATATGTAAGTATATAGGGCCGAAGTGGAGGTAGGTTCCTACGAATGGAGGGTGAGAGGGAGAGAATTGGATGGAGGGAGAGAGCCAACACAAGCCGTTTATTTCATTTTTAACAACATGATTAACACATGTCTCAGATTTCCCTGCCACTTGAAATATGTATATGGGATTCATTTCATTCATGAATTTTATCATAAGTTAGGTAGATAAGGGGGATAAATAAGGTATGGAACATTCATTGGGATTTCTTTGTCTTATTATTTTAACACATCTAAATCATGCAACCATGATCGAGGTTGCAATCATACCTAGTCTCTCAATATTTGTCCCAATTAATATTATGCAGGGCCCATGGTTAACAATTGGGACATGTGGGCTTAGAATTGAAAGTGATTTGAGGCATATGAAAATGGTTAGATCACTAGCTTGAAGGTGTAGGGGTTGTTCCCAAGAACCTAGGAAGAGGTATGACTATAAGGAGCTTAGTTTGGATTGGGTGTGTGTTTCAGGATTAATCCGTAAGTGCGGACACAAACCGATCTCCCTAGATCCACCCGGATCTAGAACAAAGCAGGACAGAATAATACTCTTTCCCTAGATTTAGACTAATGAATGGACTAAGAGGGAAGAACCATAAACATACCTTGTGATCGCTTCCTTGGGTCTCTGTTGTCCAGCTTCGCTCCAACGCTCTTGCACCGTCAAGATCACAACAATACAAACCAATCGAAGTGAAGACAATTCAATACATTCAATAGCTAATCTATACATATGATCAAGGAGTTATGTAATAAAGTGACATCATCATTATGAGAAAGGGACATATTACTGTATTAAATTGATAGAAATAAAAACTTACAACCTGAGCCTTGATGTTGTAGATCTCCTTTCGATGGCTCCTAGCTCTGACACACACACTTGCTCATGCATGAAGAAGATCAACCACTTTTGATAACCTTGCTGGTGTTCCTAGCTGTTGTAGCATCAGTCCTTCATACAATCTTGCACTATTTCTCCAATAAATCTCTTGCTAATTTGCTTGCTTGTTAACCATTTCCATGAGCATTCCATCAATTTATAAGAAATAATGGATTAGTTACTTGGATAGGAAAGATCCCAAGATATCAGGAAATCCAGTACTTAGATGATCATTCAAACGCCAACTCATCCTTCTAGAAGATTCCCTTCTAGAAGGTTCGAGAATTTATCCTTTTCCTTCCTTTAGAATATGTTCGCACCCTGATAGTTAGGTACAGTACGAACTTCTCACACCCCAGCTCAATGCAGCCTACGAGAATCATGCATTCTCGCAGGCAAGTATATAGGTAGCCTACGAACCTCCCTTAAAAATATGATTTCTCGAAAGAGACAAATGTAACTTTTCTCAAGAAAGTGTTCTAGTGAAGAGCTTGATTTCTCCATCATCATTACATCAGTATGACAACCAAAATTATGGATAATAGAATGCCCCCCAAAGTCTGAGATTGGAATCAGTGACAGTCGATAAACTTTGTAAGTTGCATGTGTGTGTCAAGAACCAAGAGCACATCTAATCGGAAAACTGCGAACAATCAAGCATCAATAGAGTATCATATATATCAAATTCTGAGGTAGGCATTCCCATACTCAGATCATAGATTGATGACATCATAAACAAAGGTGATGGCCACCAATCANTGGATCCAAGCCATCACAATATAGCATAGCCACTTGAATACACTGTGGATCTATGCGAAAATTTTCAAATCAATACGACATAGCCACGAAACATACACAGTGGATCTATGTGTCGCAAATGATACATACTCCATCACAACCTGGACTTCAAAGGTAAAATCCAGGGTCTTCAATCTCGTCGCCCAAAGTACGAATCTAACCATGTGATTACATGTGTTGAAGTCGAACATGGTAGAAACCACTTGATTACCGGTCATTAATGTATATCGTTAACAAGTGCGAGGGAAATCACCATTGATGTCAATGACTCCCAAGGTACTATAGTACAATCCATCGACTGTGAATAAATGAGTTGATGTCGAACA
>SNQJ01S0151172.1:7133-23154 GCA_010110895.2 Picea sitchensis
TCACAACCAACCATGTTGATAGCAAACATATGAGGTACTGACCAATTTGGAGACGCACATTTTAACAACGCCCCCCACATTTCATGGAACTTCCATTGGCCATCATGATTTTAAAATTGTTGATAGAATGGATATAGCAATTGGTTTCATGGGCAATGCAACAACGAATAAAATTGTGAGTGATACCACTATCAATTAGGATGATGAACTTCTAATGCTTAATGTAGCCAATGATCTTAAGGGTTTGGGGAGCAAAGAATCCAGTGAGGGAATTCAGTGAAATCATTGGTTCGACTTCTGGTGGCTCAGAGGGTAGAGTCTTGTAGTCTATGGAATCATAGGATGCATTCAAGAAGAGACTACATTAGGAAAAACACATCAAGACACACACATACTTAAGAAGTATTTGTGGTAAGTTTAACCAATCACCTTTCTATTCCATCTTCATGAGTATATATACATAGGAGAAACGGTTGGAGCATTTGTTCCCACTCCAACTAATCATTTGTTTATGCATTTATCCCTTTATTATAGATATATTTACTTAATTCCTTATGTCTAATGTATGATATATGATGACTATTAAAGGTCCATGAGACCTCCCAACATCTCCCCCACACTCAAATCCTTTCTCGTCCTGAGAAAGTGTGCACATAAATAATGACTTGTTACTCTTTATCTTTTGTCTTCAATTTGGTAAATGCTTGTGCACTCAGTGAGTCTCATGGCACTTTTCTCCCATCCAACAATGGTCCTCTTGATCTTATTGTTACACCTTTCTCTCTCGTTCCTTCAGAGTGGTGAGTGGCTTGTCCTCGGGTCATCTTTCCCCTGCACACACCCTATGGTGGAACACCATGCTTCGACCAACCTACCATTTCTTTTCTTTCTAGATTCTAAGGTCATAACTCAGGAAATATTTTGCAACTTTTATACCAAGGGGATCAATCAATTCATTATTTCTTGTGTCATCATATTTTCTTTTAAGCTCTTGTGTGTGTGTCTCAGCATCTGATGTCTCTTTCTTGAATGCCTTTAATCGTTTCCAACACGCTCATCATCAATGCTCTTCTTTTCTCTATTGCTTGTCAACTTGAATGTACTTCTTTATGCCTTTCTGGTCTTTGAGAATATATGGAGTATGCATTTGATATTACATTAAGGAGGACTTGACTATGAGTTTGTATGATCATCAACTAAGTGTTGGAATATCAACTTACATCAGTGAGGGACCGATCTCATTAGCTAAAGATTGACTTAGTTTAACCCCCATCCTTTCTGCTTTGACCCGGATTTTTCAATACATATTGAAACTAACATAATCGACATTATAATGTTTTTTATTTTTCAACTAAGAGACTCAACTTGACTAGATTAAAATACGATTTGAATTTACTTGATTATGGGCCGAATCAACTAACTCTATAAACTGGACTATATCCTTCATGTAATTCTTTGATACATGTGCGTCCATTTACATTGATGCTCATTAAATCCAAACTCTTAGACCCATGATAAATTTTGTCGACTTCATGGACTTAAGCCTATAGCTTATATAAGTTATGCAACCATATCTCCACCTTATGCATTCTCTATTAATAGTTGAATATTAAATAATAAAAAAGAGTGTATACGTCTCAAAACATATGAGTGCACATAACTAGTCTACGAAGATTGCCAGGATCTTCACTTGGGGTGATAACAAAACCACTTACTACAGGTGATTATTTGATTCCTTTGGTTTGTTTTTCTTTCCTTTTTTCCTTATTCTCCTTGGATTAACTAGAATTTTGCTTGGATTGTCTATTTCCAAAGTCTTTTGATTTTTTGGCTTGAAGTTTTATTATTTTATTGTCTCCCTTTTTGTTTTGTTATTTATCTTAATTGGATTTATGTTTCATCTTTATTCTCTTTATTTTTAATTTGTTTGTATTACTCGTTAAATGTCTCTTCTCTTTTTTTCTTGTTTTCTTTTTCTATTTATTTTTTTATTACTTTATCCTTGTTATATGATCCTATCTATCTTGCTTTTTTACTTTCAATTTTACCTTCAACGTGTAATAAGGTGCTAGTTAAATGTATATTCCCCTTTTTCTTGTTTTATTATTATTATTATTATTATTATTATTAGGTTATCCTTGTTATGTGGGTCTATTTTTCTTCCTTTTGACTTTCAAGCTGATCTTCAACATGTAAGTTTGTTATTTTTTATTTATGGTTCTTATTTATGTTTCATGTTACCCTCCATATTCTTCAATTCTTCTTGTGATCATATTTGTCATGATGATGGAAAATTAGTTGCCTATATGAAACATTAACATTTCCTAGATAAACATGGTGATTCCAAAAAACACTCATAATAAATAGTTATGTTCAAATGAAACAAAAAATATGTTACCTTTCTTGAATACTTACATGGGGCTCAATGAAATATTCTTCCTCCATGTACCAACAATTTCTCAAATCTTTTTAAATTCAATATCTTCATCATAACGATAGGATTCTCACTATAGATAAACCACATCACAATGTCACTAACATGCCATAGCACCACTCATGCACAATCTCTTTTTTTCTTCAATACTTCACTTTAGATCTAAAAGTGATATAATTTTGCAAACAAAAGGATACTCAAATGTAGAAACAAGAGCAACCTTTCTACTTATCAAAAAATAAACTCTCTACAAGATCAAAACCACTCTCAAAGAAACACTATCTACTCTCGCTAATACTACATTAACAGTTCATCTCTACCTTTATCCATGAATTGTCATGAGACAAAATCTCTCGCATGCTTAGGACCTCCATAGGCTATGAAACCATGAGAAAACAAATATTTGATAGTCATTATTACTCAAAAATACTTCACATTACTTAATTTCTCAATTTATGCATTATCTATATGTATAACATAAGACAACTCTCATAAACTTTAATGATGAGCCTATATTGCTCAATTATCAACCCACCGTTAGCCCCACTAGGCATCACATCTAAGCCATCAATATTGACTTTTGATATATGCATGTGTGTCAATTCATTGGATGAGTATATATGTGCCTACATAAATTTTGAATAACAATCGCACATAGCCACTAAATTCTCCACTCATAAAGTAGACATGGAATCAATCTTTTGTGACACTTTGTCACCACATGATTAGCACTCATAGATCATCATTTACATGTTACCTAATGATTGTCACATGTTTTTATTAATTACTTTAATAGGTGCCAAAAATAAATTTTATTTCATTTGATAAAAGAAAAGGCATAGGGAGCTCATGATTAGTCACCACATGAAATTTGACACCATACGTGTAATTCACCTCCTTTTCTTTCAATGTTTCATCGACTTCCATCTAGATAGAGAAAACACAAATAGAGTTGAGGAGAGAGAAAAGGATTATAATTGTGCATGAGCCAAGGTTTGAATAATTGTTTTGTTAACATAGAGTTTTGTTTGAAGAAGGATATTGGTGGATTGGAGAAGTCAGCTTGGATTAAATGATAATGGAGTAGGTTGTGCCTAAATTGAATGATCGTTTTGTATTTCAATTGTGCCTAAATTGAAAGAGGAGACATGAGGGAGCATGGGAGCATTTCACATGCCACCATTGCACTCCCCCTGGTCTCCTCCACATTTCATGCATGCAACTAAGAATTGTATGAAGAACATAATACAAACATTTGAAAATCGTTGAGGATTGTCTCGTGGATCATGCTTTCCATATCATGAATAGAGGGGACATAAACATTCTATCACCTCTTGTGATCAATGTCATTGTTTCAAATATTCTCCCATACAAAGTCCTTTCCACCTCTTTCACTTAGTCCAAATTAAGTATTAAAAAAAAAACAAATTACATATTAAAAAGAAAAATGAGTGAAATCTTGTTATTAATTTTAATGTGGTCTTGTTATATATTATCTATAACATCACAACCTTTTTTTAATAAAACTTATAACTTGTCTCATATTATTGTGATCTTGGTGGTTATTCTCTTGAATGTCGTAAGACTTATTTTATATAAAAATAAAAATAAAATTAAAAAAAATTGAAGTACAACGACACTTTGTAATATATTTTTTTATAATAATAAATTTAGATTATATTATAAAATTGGGTAAATAAAAAGTATAACGATAAGTATAAAGTGTAATACACATTTATCCAAAAAAAAAAAAAAAAATTCTAAATTTGATTCAAAATATTTGTTTTTATAGAGGACATGATTTTATATTGTTTTATGATTTTTGAAGGTTTTAGGTTGCTTTAAAAGCCCTCAAACATCAAAGGGTATGGGTAACTATGTTCTTGGAACTTTTATCTATGGAATTATGTCAGGCACCTAAATTTTTGTCGTATTTGTAATACACATTTATCCAAAAAAAAAAAAAAAATTCTAAATTTGATTCAAAATATTTGTTTTTATAGAGGACATGATTTTATATTTTTTTATGATTTTTGAAGGTTTTAGGTTTCTTTAAAAACCCTCAAACATCAAAGGGTATGGGTAACTATGTTCTTGGAACTTTTATCTATGGAATTATGTCAGGCACCTAAATTTTTGTCGTATTTTTTATTTGGAACTTTGTCAAAAAATGGATTATTTTGAATCATTTTTATCATAAACCATAAATACAATACATTTTGTTACAATGATGACAAGATAACTAATCATGTAACCGGATAGGAGATCCTCACAAAACCTCACAAAGATTTAAGTGTTTTTAAACATAAAAATAAAATATTTGAAAAGAATGGTTTTCATAATTATGTGGTGAGGTTGGTCATCACAGATTCTAAAAAAAAACACACAGTTACCATTGGTGATGATAGTGCTCCATCATTATTGTGTAATCACATTAATCTAAGAACTTGTACCCCAAAATACAACTTCTAAATTGGCAAAGCTTTTGAGGTGGGGAATGTCTTATAAACCACAAAACAAGCAATGTATACATGGAAATAATAGAGTAATTATTAATGTTGAACAAAATTTCACCATAGAGATGTGTCATGGTAGTGAAACCTAGAAATGCATTATAAATATAACAACCATAAGCCAAAGAGAACCCATAGGCCACAACACTAATACCATTGGCAATCCTAGTACTAGAGTGGGGGGGATGTTGATGCACATTGGCAATCCTAGTACTAGAGTGGGGGGGATGTTGATGCATCGAAGTCTAGTATAGGGATCTCATTTTCCTTGTGATCCATGTGCATGGGTATAAGTCAATTTATATGCATGAATTATGGAAATTAAATTATCAATCTAGTGTCCATAGACTTATGAGATGCAAGAAAAATATATGCAACATTAATAGAAATGAAAGACCAAAAGAATTGAACCAAAAATTAATAAAATAGTTTGATCATGCTTACGCATTGAGAAATAAGTTTCATACCTAATGCAATTTTCCTATTAAATATCAATAAAATAATCAAACTACACTATGCATGAACTAAATGGACCTAATAGTAATTGATGCAAATCATACCCAGTTTAGGGAGGCCTCCTAGATGGGAACACACTACATAAGTATTTCAAAATTACATAACAATCATCAATGTACCATGAATTCAACAACAACCTTGTATTAACAGTCTAAAGTAAATTACAGTTCCAATATTCATAAAACCATTCTCCCCCTTCCAAAATTCCCATCTTCCTCTATATATAATTTTTACAAGCAATAAAGCAATGAAATCTCCATGGTGATGCATTGTACAACCATTATGTAGTTATATTGCCAAATTGGAAAATTCAAACTGGAGAATGACCAATTTTGTATTGGTGATCAGATTCCTTCATATTGGATCAAATCATAATTGATATATGTAGCCTGTAAATACCCAAGAAAGAAAAAGCATTTCAAAATCAGGCAATTCCATGTTCTCATGGATTTGGGAATCTCTCCAATATTTCAATGCTAATTACAAAGTAAAAGACAAACTCCATAGGCCATAACTTGAGGGAAATAGAATGTTTGTTGATCGTATCTAATATACACAATATGAAATCTGTGGAATTAACTCCATTGATTTAGAATTGGTTTGAATGCATTGGAGAAGCTCATTTTGGGCATGTTGTTGGCTTGGGTGTTGACCAACAATTGGCATCAATTATGTGTGATTTGGAACTGACTCAAGAGGAGCCACACCATATCATGGACCCTACAATCAAGACCCATGTGGCCAAATTTGTTCCAGGGCAACACACATATGCCAATAAATGAGTTGTCACTAGATTTTCATGTTATAGTTACAAGAACAAATTATGGTAACAATATAAATAAAAACATATCCAATTATATATTCATTGAAAATAGGAAATTTCATAGATATTGACAATGTTTTACCTTATATAGATCTTTGGATGATTGGATGTCAAAATCATGAGTAATATAGTGATAGGGATAGTGAAAGAGTGGATATGGAGAAATAAAGAGGCCAAAGAGGTGTATTGATAATGAAAAAATATGTCAAAGTTGGGGCCCAACATCTCCCCTAGACCAATGGTGATGCATGTCCTCATGCATTTTTTAGATTACTTATGGTAGTCCAAGAGGCACTTGAGTCCAACTACTTGATGGATGTCCAAAATATGTCACTGCATAGTACCATGTATACTCTTATTGCTAAGAGTGGCCTCCAATGTGATCTAGTCCTCAAAATTAATCCAAAAATGTCTTCAAACTTGCCAAAACTTGAGACATCCCTCATGCTCAGCCATATGGGTGTGTGGCTACCTCAATCAAAATATTTGATTACATGTCGAAGCTTCATGTTGTGACTTATTCCCTTTTAACTTTAAATTAAAGTCTACAATTTTGGAGCTTATCCTCTTACTCTTCTTATACAATTTCTTTACAAACTTTATAATGTTCATATTTCATAGTCTTGTTTTCCTATTGTAATCTAACACTTGTGGGTTTTGAGAGACTCGTTCTCAATCTTAGAGTTCAAGCTCATGGATTTCTTCTTTCAATTTATGATTTTTCTATTTTTCCTACTTGATTTCAAAGAAACACGAGGAGGAGGATTGGTGGTTACCTCATTATAAAAAAGTTTTGTCAATATCTGGAGTTGTTGCATCTGCACTTTGTGTATCTACAATCTCTACATCCATTATTTCAAGGTTTGGAAATTCTATAGAATCCTTGAGTACAATGGGAATTATTTGTGAATTTTGGTAACTCTGAGGTTGACCATGAGCTAACACCCTCCTCATTGAATTTGAAACTGGTTCAATAGGTACCAAACCATTCCATGAGACCTACACACAAAACCCATGTGGAAAATTTTATTTAAGGTTGCACTAATATGCAAACCAATAAATGGTTACCGGATTTTTGTAACAGACTTCCTGTATCAAACTTGTCCATCCAATTTCTCACAATTTATCAACTAGGTTCTTGGGAAATTTTATGAGGTTTTTGGTATTCTTTTTATGCTTCTTCCTACCAAAAATTGTATTCATTCGATGCACATATTTCGAGAAATAATCGAAATGGTTGTAGGTAACAGTGGTTGATTTCTCAAGAAATGTCAACTGGATTTGCTTGAAATTTTCTGGGTTTATTCATCTTACCTTATTTCATTTCTCCTCCAAAGTTAACAGCCATCTGATACACGGTTTGCAAGATATAAGCAAATCAATTTATGGACTCTAGATAAAAATTGGTGTTGACTGTATCTTTGACCAAGAGCTCACAGTCTCTGTGATGAAGTTGGGGCTTGCTCGATAGCTGAGAAACAAATTTGATGCTCCTTGGGAATGATACTTAGGTAATGTATGAGAAAATTCCTCTGTCACCCTATTATTATACCCCTAAAATGTAGCATGAAACTTTAACAAACCAACCCGTTTGAAAACTTTTATGCATTTTGGATATGTTTCTATAAATGCCATGCATGTTGGTTCTTTTCGAATAACTACTTGTCTTGGCAGAATGCAGTCACTTGAGGTCTGGAGAATGGTTGAACTATGTTCTCTCTTGGACCCTTCAAGCACTATTAGTAGGAAAAATTGGCTTACAAATGAGACGAAATGACGTATAGATAAGGTGAGATTTAATTGGATTGGTAGTAAGGCATAAAGTAATCAGGATTTTCAAATATTAATGGATATGGGAAAATTGTTAGCATGATGCATGAGTAGTTTCCAACATATAAAATCCTCCCTATTCAAAATGAATACATAAATTGAAATGATGTTTTTACCTTTGGTTACCTTTGCTTTGGTGTTTGGATGCAAGGATTGGGAAACATGTGTACGCTACCTGCTGGATAACGTGGAGTTCTTTTTTGCTGAGATTTTGAATTGAATATTGGCTTGAAAGGAGTTTTAAGGACTCAAAACATAAACAAGAACTTACTCTGGAATGAAAATTTTGAATAAAACTGTGAATTGAATGCTACACTGCAAGAAAACTGCTACAGGAATATTTGTTATAGAAAAAGAAGTATTTTTCTTCAACCAGTAGATCTACTTTGAGGAATTTTTTCTTAACAGAGAGCTTCTTCTTTTTGATATAGAAGGTTTCTTGTTGATGTCGAAGGGAGTCTTTCATGTTGTTCAACAATGAATATTGCCCTTTTATTTGATAATTCTAGAATGTTGCAAGTTGTTGTTAGTTCCATGAAACCATATAGTCTTCATCTATAACCCATTTTTGTACCATTATGTTCATGTGAAGAAATGTTCCAGACTCAAACATGGAAATAATTCGTTGGATTATTGATCATTAGTGAATATTGTCAATGGATGCGAGACAACTCACTGGTAATGAATATGAGTGTCAAGGTACCATAGTATATTTTCACATGTACGAATAGATGTGTTGTAGTCTCTTTCATGGACATGATATTGCATTTTTCATCGATCTGCAATGTACTTGACTTGGTGGCCATTCTTATTTTCCATTTAAATATGGGTATGTCTAACTTGGTAAAGACAGACATATGATACTTTAGTTTTTGTTTGTAGGTACCTTTCAAATCCTTGGTTTGTTGGACTCCACCTAGGTTTCAAATTTCAGATTCTTTTATGCCTTTATAATGTGTTTTGTCCATTAGGTCTCCTTCCATCCTCATGCATTATGGAACATCTCTTATAGCTATATTTGGTCACCCTTGACCACCTAATATTTTCTTGGCCAATTACCTATGATTTCTCCATTATTTTTCACTCCATTATTTTTCACATATATATATGCCAATCACTTGTTTCTCAAGTGTTTCCTTCTAACAAATCATGAGTTTCTTGCTAGTTTCTTTCATTCAACTTGTGAGTTCCTTTAAAATGACATAAAAAAATAAAATTGCATAAAATGTACGGTCCTAAGTAGGTATCATGGAGGTTGTACACCTTGAATCTTGAACCTCAATGACCAAATCTACTTCACCATAACATAAATAAGAGTTATATGTTGGGGAAAGGGGCCAAGACTATCCATTGTACTTGCATGTTGAAGGATTATCTCAATGTTTTCCTAGGTTTTTATAGTCTCTATGATCAGGACCCTTTGGTGACTAATAAAAATGGATAAAATACAAGAAATAAACAAAAAAAAGAAAACAATAAAATAAGAGAAGAGACATAACATAAGGGTAACATAAACAAACTAGAAACGAAGAGAATAAAGAGGAAGAAAAAATCCAACAAAGGTAAAGAAGAAAATAAAAAGGTTATCAATAAAATAAAACAAGATAAATGGAGGTGAAAAATTTTAATACAAAAGCCAGAGAACAAGCAANACATAAACAAACTAGAAACGAAGAGAATAAAGAGGAAGAAAAAATCCAACAAAGGTAAAGAAGAAAATAAAAAGGTTATCAATAAAATAAAACAAGATAAATGGAGGTGAAAAATTTTAATACAAAAGCCAGAGAACAAGCAAAGAAAAAATAATCCAAGAACACTAATCTAAGGAGAAGGATAAAAAAGGAACACAAAACAATCCAAAAGGATCAAACAATCACCACTACAGGTAAGCACCAAAATGTAACAAAACTTATTAAGGATGATTCCTTCTCCTTTGGTTTTATTCCATTTTGGTGCTTGTATTATGTGGTGATTATTTGATTCTTTCAATTTGTTTTTATCTCATTTTTTCCCAGTTATCCTCAAATTAATTTTCTAATTTTTTGTTTAGATTTCATATTCCAAAAGTTTTTTAATTTTTTCAATTGTAATTTTATTATTTTATTGCATCCCTTTTTCTTTTCTTTTTTATCTTAATTGGATTTATGTTTCATTTTCTTCTCTTCATTTTTAATTTGTTTGTATTACCCCTTGTTTTAAGTTAAATATATCTTACCCTTTTTTTTCCCATTTATTTTTGTTCTATTATTAATTTATCCTTGTTATATGGTTATATCTCTCTTCCTTTTTAACTTTCAACGTAACTTTCAACATTTAATGTTATGTTAGTTAAATGTATTTTCCCACTTTATCTTGTTTTAATTTTTGTATTTATTTTATTATTAGTTTATCCTTCTTATATGGATCTATATCCTTTCCTTTTTTACTTTCAAGTTAACCTTCGAAGTTAATCTTTTTATTGTTTCTTTCTAGTTCATATGTATTATTCAAATTACTCTTCTCTATGAATTATCATGAAAGAAAATATACCGCACGCTTAAGGCCCCCATAGGCCCAAATACCATGTTAAAAAAAAATACATGCTAGAGACACAATTACTCAACAATAGTTTGCATCAATGAATTTCTCAATTGATTAAATATCTATATTTATAATATAAGACAACTCTCATAAAATTAAATGATGATCCTATCACATCTAAGCCATCAATATTGACCTTTCATAAATGCATATATGTCAATTCATTGGATGAGTACATTTTAAGAGAAATCGCACATAGCCACTAAATTCTCCACTACACTTGGAATCCATTTTTTGTGACAACTTTTTCACCACATGAATTGCAATTATAAGTCATTATTTACTTGTTACCTAATTATTGTCACGTGTTTTTCGTTAATTACCATAATAGTCACCAAAAACAAATTTCATTTTCTTTGATAAGGGAAAAGGGCAAGGGCGATTTTTCTTAGTCACCACCACTTGACATTTTGACACCATGTCTATGATTCACCTCCTTTACTTTCAATCTTTCACCAACTTCCATCTACCAAGAGAAAACATAAATAGAATTTATTGGAGAGAAAATAATTATAGTTGTGGATGAGCCAAGGTTTGAATGAATTTTTGTAATCTTGGAATAAGTGATGATGGAATAGGTTGTGCACAATTTTAATGATGGTTTTGTATTTTTCTTATGGGGAGAAGAATTATTTTTTATAGGTAAAATATCTTGTGGTTATCATTAATTTTATTGTTTTTAAGTCTCAAATTATCCTACTTTTATAATGGTATTGATGAACCATARGAGTGGCCTCAAACCATTTCTTATGCATCTCTTATATTGTACCAATAGTCATCCCTATTGTGCCAATTGTAGAAATGGTTACAATATGTCACCTATAGGCTAAATGTTCCCCATGCAAGACTTGTGTGATGATTAAGGGAACGRCATATGGTACATGAGACTTATATGAAATTGAATTGGGTTATGGGTTAGTGAGTAAGTGGGTTAGGAGTTTTATCTTTAATGGATAAGTCTATGAGGTTTTCTAATCCATACACCTAACTCATGCATTACCCAAAGGTATGGCATTGAAACTATTAATGATGCCAATACTAGATAGAGGGAGGATGTTATCACCTCAACTCGTGAATGTCACCACCCCTAAAATATTAACCCCTAAGCATAAACACAATAATCATTTCATGTATTTTCCAATGGAACTATTATTTCAATGAATAATGGTGGTAAAAATGTTGTTCATTGGATCCTCCTTAACTTTGTTCATGGATCATTTGAAATGTAGTCACGCTTTTAGTTTTCTATCATCCCCCATTAATAACACATGAGAGGTGATATTATTCATTCCCGTAAGGGGATATTAGGAACTTGTAAACATTATGGAATTGTAGATATGTGTTGAGGGTCTATTGCAGCTCCCTTTAATGCCCATCCATGACACATTAGCCCCAAATATAGATGATATGACATAATACCCTATCTTCTAGCCCTATTCTAGAGCATAGGCCATGAAAACCATCCTCTATGCACCAAATCTTGAAATTGTCACCATATTTAACTTGCGAGAAAATGATTCCTTACTTAAAGAATGTGTGTTGTACTAGGAGACTACACATGGCCCATGAGAACCCTAAGACAAATGTTATGTCTTAAGACCCTAACAATTGGCCTTAAACCTAAGAACCATCCCTCATGCACAAATCCTCCAAATGGTGACCATATCTCACTTGTAAGATAAATATTCCCTATGCATGGCCTATGTGGTGGTTTAGGCCACTACTCATCTTCCATGAACCCTATAGGAAATTGTTATGGCATTAGACCCTATATTTTTACCCTAAGACATGGTCCTGGTCCCAAGAACCATCTCTATCATTGTGAATCTTGAAATGACCAATATGTCATAGTTGTAAGCCAAATATTCCTTATATACAGATTTTGCAATGCCTTGGGGCCTCACACATTACTAATGAGCCCCAAATGAAAATGTTATGGCATGGACTCTATATTTTGACTCTGGACCATGGAGTGGGTCATGATAACCATCCAAGGTGTCCCAATCCTCTAAAACACCACTACATCTTTCTCAAATGCCAAAGATTCCTTATGTAGAGCCTTTGTGGTGACCCATATACCCACATGTAGCCTATGATCCCAAAATAGAATTATTATAACCTAATTCCATGGTATTTGTCTCAATTCCATGGTTATCCCTAAAAACTATCCCTATCTTGGGCCCAATAACCATCCCTAATGTTACAAACCTCAAAATGGTTGCAATATCCCACTCACATGGTAAAGATTTATGATGCAAATCCTATGTAACGACGTGGGACCCCATGGATGGACCATGGGCACAAGAGACAAATGTTAGCATAATACCTTGTATTTTGGTCATGGACCATGGAATAGACCATGAGAACTATGCATGGTCTTCCAATCCTTGAAATGGTGACTATGTCACTTGCAACTTAAATATTCCTTATGTAGGGCCTATGTGTTCTTCCACTAAGAATGGTCCACGATCCCTAGGGACCATTGTCAAGGCCTAATACCCTAACCTCATTATTGAACTATGGGTTAGGCCTAAATAACCATCCTTGGCACACTAAACCTCTAAATGAGCACCATAAGCTAAATATTTCTACTTCAAAGAATGTGTGATAGGTTGGGACCATGCACATGACAAATTAACCCTAAAGGTAATTGTTATTGCCTAAAAACCTATATCTTATCCTTTCACCATGCATAGGTCCTGAGGAAATTGTAAAATATTCCTTATAGCATAGCCTCGGTACCATTACAATATCACTCCTTTCTACTCAATTGAAACACAATCTCATAACTCAAATACAAACTAGGGCCATGCCATAACTTCAAACTTAAAAAATTTCTACACTTACACATTACAAATCATTTTTTAAAACAATTAAATCATGCTTATCATCAATTTAATGACACATGCACATGTAACAGTGTCATTAATGACCTCATATGACCAATCAATAAGTCATATTTATTGTAATATTTTTTTGGAATCGTTGCTTCTAATTGGGAAATGTCAATGTTTCACACAAGCAAGGCCTTATATATCATCATGACCAATAATCTCGCATCAAGAATTGAAGGATTTGAAGGGTAATAGGAAACCTAAATAAGGATTAGAAAGGGGGAAAACACAAGATTACATGGCATAGGTTGTCTTCAAACTAAAAAAGAAGAGCAAGTAATTCATAAAAAAAGGATAAACTATAAATGGAAGCAAGAAAAGAGAGGAGAAACTATAAGAAATAAAAGGAAAACAAGAAAACAAGGGAAGAGAGGGTAACAAAAAAAAACTAAAAACCAAGAGAAAAATGAGGAAACAAAAATCCAATAAAGGTAAAGAACAAAATAAAAATTAAATAGAAAACTAGAGGTCAAAAAATTAAATACAAGGGAGAGAACAAGAAAATCAAGAATAATCCAAGGAAATTAATCCAAGGAAAAGGGAGCACAAAACAAACCAAAAGGATCCAACAATCACCACACTAGATAAATATCAAAATGAAACAAAACTAAAGGAGAAGAAAGCTTCCTTCTACTTTGGTTTTTGTTCCATTTTGGTGTTTGTCCTATGTGGCAATTGTTTGATCCTTTTGATTTATTTTTCTCTCCTTTTTTCCCCTTCTCCTCATATTCGATAGGAACTATGGTTACAAAATTCTTTTGATTTTATGGCCAACAATTTTATTATTTTATTGGATATATCTTAATTGGATTTATGCCTCACCTTTCTTCTTTTTCTTTTTTATTTTTGGTATTACCCCCTATGTAAGTTAAAACCATATCACAACGATATCACAATACTATTGGCATGCAACATACCCTCAACATGTTGTCTTGTGTTAGTTAAACATGTCTTCCCCTTTTTTCTTGTTTTCCTTTTTTATTTGTTTTATTACTAATTTATCCTTGTTATATGGGTCCATCTCTCTTCCTTTTTCACTTTTGAGATAATCTTCAAAACACAATCTTGTTCCTTTTTCTTTCAAGTCCTTATTTATATTTCATATTACCCTTGATATTATTTGATTATTCTTGTGATTGTATTGGTCCTAGTAATGGAAAACAAGTTGCTTATCCAAAACATTGACATTTCCCAAATAGACATGGTGGTTCTAGAAAACTCTTATAATAAATAATTATGTTGCAGATGAAAATAAACAATATGTTAGATTTCTTAAATAGCTACATAGGGCTCAATGCAAGATTGTTACTCCATATACCAATGGTTTTTCACATCTTTCCACAACCAATATCTCCATCATAATGACATAATTGTCACTATGCAGAAATCATATCACAATGTTTCTAACATGCCATAGCACCACAAATGCATAATCTCTTTTTTCATTTCAATACTTCAGTTCATATTTAAAAGCACCAGAATTTTACAAACAAAATGCAAACAAAATACTACTCAAACATATTAACAATAGCACTCTTTCTACTTATTAAGAATCAAACTCTCGACATCATGAAAACCACTCTTAATTAAACATAGTCTAATCTCACTAATACTACAATAACACTTCATCTCTAAATTTCTCCATGAATTATCATGAGAGAAAATCATATATGTAAGAGAAACACAATTACTCAACAATACTTTGTATTACTTAATTTCATAGTAATACAAATCTATTAAAATTTAATGATGAACTTGTCTTCCTCAATTATTAACCCATGTCTAGCCCCACTAGACATAACATATGAGCCCTCAATATTGACCTTTGATATACGCATGTGTGTCAATTTATTGGATGAGAATACATGTTCCTAAAAACTTTTTGAATAGCCACTAAAATCTCCACTCATAAAGTAGACATGGTATCCATATTTAGTGATAACTTTTTCACCACATGAATTACACTCATAATTCATTATTTACATGTTACCTAATGATTGTCACAATTTATTCATTAATTCTCCAATGGTCACCAAAAATAGATTTTATTTTATTTTATTTGATAAGGAAAAAGGGTGGGAATATTTTGTTAGTCACCACTTAACATTTTGACACCATATCTATGATTCACCTCCCTTGCTTTCATTTTTCAATTACTTCTATCTAAATAGAGAAAACATAAATAGATTTTAGTGGAGAGAAAAGAATTCTAGCTATGGATGAGCCAAGGTTTTAATGAATTGTTGTAAATTTAGAGTTTGTTTTGAGAAGGATATTGGTGGATTGGAGAAGTGGGATTGAGTAAGCGATGATGGAGTAAAATATCTTCATAACCAATTTGTTCATTGGTTCCTCCATAACTTTGGTTGTGGGTCATTTGTAACACAATCATGCTTTTAATTTTATACGAACTCCCCTTTGTAACACATGA